>CATIWQ010011614.1:0-26494 GCA_949673415.1 Euphorbia schlechtendalii
TGATAAAGATGTTTTAGACTCTCCATTCAAGTCTAAACCTCAAGGATTTAATCTAACTAACCCGAAATCTCAAGCGTTGGTGATCAAAGTTTGGTGTTTTGCTCAAAAACACATGAAGAAATGCTTCCTAATACTGTCTAGATCTTTTTCTCTCTTTCTTTTCCATCTTTTTTTTAGAAATTCAGTCCTCCCCCCTCTTTCTGAATATGAGCTCCCCTTTTGTAGGAGAGCTCCATTCAATCCAAAGTCAAAAAACCTACCCCTTAACCTTTTTGACACTTCCCTTTTTTTTCTCCACTTATGTTCCCTCCATCATTATGGAGGGTCCTTTCTAGCCACCCTATAGTATAGGGTGGGTGGATTAATGTCAACCTAAAGTGTATGGGGCCCAGAGAGACTATCTGTTCAATTATTCCTGAAATTCTGCAATTCTACCTTTGCTAACTCAGCAACTTCGGTACCGATGTGGCAATGCCGACACCGATGTTGGTAACATCGGTATCGATGTGGAAACATCGGTACCGACATTGTCAATATCGGTGTTGGTATTGCCTTTCCCGAGCAGATTTTGGCTAAAACCAAGCTTATTTTCAACTGAGATGGCAATATCGATGTCAGTGTTTTAAGGCTGACACCGATGTTACCAATGCTGATATCTATTTTCTCACATCAGTATGGGCATTAGGCTTATTTTTATTATAATTGTGACTGGTCTGAGTAAAAAAGAACTGCCTAAGGTTTAAAAGAAATAAAGAATGCTTTTCCCGAAGACCTTCGAGACCCTATCAAAGTGAAAGACTAGCAAGGGAAGATAAATCACAGCTTCATCATCGAACTCGCGAGTGGGGATCAAAATCCCTTGCTCACACCCCCCCCTCCACTTTTTATATTATGTTGTTTCAGACTAAAAAGTGGTATTAGAGCGAGTGCTCAACTTATAGGCTCACAATCTTTTAGTTAAAGATCTAAAATGACTTATAACAGTTTTAGCTCTGGCTCATGTCAGATGGTACTTCTTAAAGAAGGAATGTCTATAACCATGCCGCCTCTATTTGATGGTAATCAGTATTCATTTTGGAAAAATTGAATGAAAAACTTCATATAGTCTCAAAGCATGCAAGCATGGCTCGATATAGAGCTTGACCCTAGAATACTAACTACTATTCAGAATGAGGAGCGAGTCCCAGTTGATCCAGAAGATAGAGAATATGCCAGCCATAAACTACTTACATTGTCAGCTAGATCTTACAGAATTTAACAAGGTCTCGGGCTGTGAGACAGCGCAAGAAATATGGAGGAAACTGAAGATTACTTACGAGGGGACTGATAAGGTCAAGGAGCCCAAGATCAACCTCATGCTTAGGGAGAATGAGCTATTCCAGATGGGCACTGGTGAGGGTATTCAATCCATGAATACCAGGTTCATTAACATTGTTAATGAACTAAAGAGATTGGGCAAGGAGTTCACCGAAGAAGAGATGGTGAAGAAGATTCTCCGTTTTCTCACTATTGAGTGGGATACCAAAAAGAGTGCGATTAAAGAGGCTCATGATCCAAAGACCTATAGCTATGATGAGCTTATAAACACCTTGCTGACTGAAGAAATGTCCCTGAGGAAATATATCGATGACTCCTAAAGGAGTAAAGGTAAGGAAAGAGAGGGTAAAGCTATTATCCTAAAAGCTAACTCATCTAAAGAATCCACAAACAGTGATTTTGATGAGCAAATGGCCCTTTTGACGAAGCGATTCAAGAGCCTCATGAAGAAGGATGCTAAGTTCAACAAGAAGAAGTTTCCTGGTAAAAACAAGGTAACTCAACATCGATGTGGAGTTGAGGAAGGATTGAAGCAAAGATATCAAATGCTTTGGATATGGAGAAAAAGATCACATTCAATCGTCATGTCTTAAAACCAAGAAGGAATGACTCATGAAGAGGTTCTCCAAGAAGAATGAGGCACTTGCTGCCACCTGGAGTGATTCTGAAAAAGCAACAAATTTCGCCAACCTCTACTTGATGGTGATCTAGAGTGAAAGGGGCAAGATCTCAACATCTGCTTCTAAGAATAACCAATTCGCTGTTGACTTTGAAGCTGAGCGCAACAAGGGGAAGAACTCACAAGCTAAGGTACATCCCGAAATCCCTTTGTCAACTGAAGAGCTTGCCCAGGTACTCTTTGATGTTATGAAACTAACTAGTAAGTCAAGGAAAATCATCAAGGAGCTAGTGAGGAGAAGTGAAGATCAGGAAGAAATTATTGCTTCTTTGTCTCTTGATATCTGCTTTCTTCAAGAAAAAGTTAAGCATCAAGAATGTTAGAATAGCAAGCTCACTAAGTAATTAGATGAGTTGACTAATGGGATAACAACTTTAAAGGAGAAACGGGTACCTCCTCCAGCCAATAGTCAAACTTCGAGTAACCAAACTCGTAATTCTAAGAGGAAGAATTCCTCTAAAAAGAAGAAAGCAAGCCAACCCAAAATAAAAGCGGTGTGTGGTTTTGTGGTAAAGATAATTCTCCGTAGGCATAAAAATGGTTATTACGATGAGTACAACTGGTCTAATTTAAGCGCTACTAACAAAGGAGGACCCAGCCCAAAAGCATGGGTACCTAAGAAAACGCAATTATTTTGTAGGTGAGCTTAAGATCTGCTAATGACACTAGAATGTGGTATTTGGATAGCAGATGCTCTAGGCATATGATGGGAGATGAAAGTCGGTTCATTTCATTGAAGCGTAAAAGAAATGGAAGTGTTAGTTTCAGAGATAACAAAAAAGGCAAGATTGTGGGTTGTGGCACAGTTGGTGTCTCTCCTTCAATCGAAGAGGTTTCTCAAGTTAAAGGACTCAAGTTCAAGTTGCTCAGTGTAGCCCATCTTTGTGATAAAGGTAGAAAGGTTACATTTGACTCGTAGGTTGCTCAATTATTAATTGTAAGACTGACTCAACCATACTCTTTGCTCCTAAAATTAACAATGTGTATATGATTGATTTATCCCTGGGCTTCACTAATGTTTATCTTATATCTAAGGAGGATAACTCGTGGCTTTGGCATAAAAGGTTGGGTCATATAAATATGGACATTCTGTACAAACTGGATAAAAAGTAACTAGTTGTGGGTTTACCCAGTATCAACTTTGAAAAGAATAAACTTTGCTCAACTTACCAGCTCGGTAAGCTAGTTAAGAGATTATTTAGTTCAATTGATCACGTAGTAACTACGCGACCATTGGAGCTCCTCCACCTAGATCTTTTCAGCCTAGTTTAGCCTATGAGCATGGGTGGTAAGAGATTCTCATTGGTGGTTGTGGATGACTTTACGAGATTCACTTGGGTAGTCTTGCTAAGTGGAGTAGGCGAAACATATGAATATTTTATCAAACTCAATAATCAGATAATGAATAGAAAAGGAACTAAAATCAGTAAAATCCGAAGTGATCATGGACATGAATTCGAGAATTTTTATTTTGAAGAATTCTGTTCAGCACATGGTATTGATCACAATTTTTCTGCTCCTTATACTCCTCAACAAAATGGGAAGAACAGAACCTTAGTTGAGATGGCTCAATCCATGTTGAGTGATAACAATCTACCAAAGTACTTTTAGGGAGAAGTTGTTAACATAGTCTGTTATATCTTGAATTGGGTTTTAAGTCACCCAATTCTTGAGAAGATGCCATATGAGCATTGGCAAGGGTGCAAGCCTAAGATTGATCATCTCAGATCATTTGGTTGTAGGTGCTTTATTCTTAACACCAAGGAGTACCTAGGTAAGTTTGATCCAAAGGCTGATAAAGGTATCTTTCAGGGATACTCAACTAACAGCAGAGCATCTAGAATATATGTCATGAGAACTGGTCTATTAGAGGAGTCTATGCATGTAGATTTCGATGAAACTAATAATGCATATATACATCCATCTGATGAAGATGAAGGAATAACTCAGTAAGATAATCCACTTAGCATGCCACTCTTTGTGCTGACCAACCCAGCACAAGAACTTGAAGCCGAGGAAGTAAAAGAAGATGATGATCTTTCCATCAACTTCAACGAAGGAGAAGATCATCCTCAACCTCAGTAACCAAATGCAAAACCTCCTGTAGTAGGTTCGAGTCTACCAAGAGAGATTAGAACTCATCATAATCACCCTCTTGAAAGCATTGTTGATAATTGTTGGTCCTTAGACAACTTGTAAACAACCGCAGAGGGGCGTGAATGCGATTCTTGGTTACGTTTTAGGATTTATGAAATTCTGTTTCACCAAGTTAAGTTTTTATATGCATGATGAGTTGATATAAAAACTTTATAGACTGCTCAGCTTCACTAGCATAATTTATCTACAATCACTTACTGAGTACTCTACTCAGCTTCGAAATGGTTTTTCAAGAAAAATGCTTAACAGAGATAAGATGATGAAAGAGCTGAACACGGTAAAAGCTAAAAGCGAAAGTTAGAACTTTAACACCTGATTTTATCTTGGTTCGACCCCGAGCCTACCTCTAGTCCCGGACTTTTTTTCGAGTTTTAATCCACTAGTGTTAGTTCCTTACTTAGGTGGAGCAGCCTTTATAGCGAGTAGACTCAGTTTTACAGAAAATACCTTCCTTTCTAAATACCACACAACTCAATTTGGGTACCCTTCCCAAACTGACACTCATATTTGAATAGAAAAATTGCAAACTGAATTCAACTTATAAAATGTTGAATCCTTATAATGTTAAATCTAAGTATTTCTCTCTATTACAAAAAGATTGGAAATTTGTTGTTTGCTGATTACTTGAGTTTGGAATTTCTTGAAGCTGCGAGTAATTGCACAAAGATTTAGCTCTTAAAGAAATTCGAGGTGATTCACCAAGTTTGAACGTCCACTTCTATCTTCTATTTATACTTGAGGTTTTGAGAAGTAGCCATTGTAAACTTTTCGAGGTCGCTGATCTTCAATTTCACTTCTCTTCATATCTTTCAAATCTTCCCATTGGAGAAAGATTCTAAGACGTTTAGAGATAGAAATTTGAACATTGAGGCACGATAAAATTCTATTGACAAAATCTTGTTTATCTTCAAGTAATTCGGTTTATGAGAGGTGCACGAGAATGCAACATGGAATCTTCAGATTGGTTGATATTGCTAGCATTGGCAGAGTTACGCAAAGACACTAGGAAACAGTGCATGTCAGAAATTCCTATTACCTTTGATTATAGTGAGAGAATCCTGACATTCTGTATTGACGCCTTTTGTCTTATGAGGACCACTAAAATCTTCATTCATTTCAGCACTTTTTAACCTGAAAAAGCAACTAAAGAATATTCCATCTCTCACAGAAACTATTAGTAGTACATGTGTCATTTAATTCTCTAAGTGTCAAAGAAGATAGCTTTTAATAAATAAAAGCTAACTGAGCACAACTGAGTAAATATACTTCTAAACTACGTAGTACTCAGCACAGACTCAGCTTTTCTTACTCTAAGCTGTAACTTAATTAATTACTCAGCAAAACTGAGTTGTTTTCCCTTAAACAAACTCTAGTCAGCTTTATTAATTAATAGTATACTTAGTACTCAATTAATTCCAATATCCTAGTTAGTTTGCTATTTCCAAAACATTAAAGTACTGTGAGTTACTATTAACTTGGGTTCTACAATCTCCCCCATTTTGGATAGATAGTAGAAGAAGTTAATTGAATAAGTATATTAGAGATATCAAGAATACCTGGAAAGAGATGTAAGACTCCCTTGTGCTGAGTGACTTTCCTTAGTCAACTTGAACTCCCCCATACTGAGTGAGTCTTCATCAAGTAGCTCAGCTCCCCCATACTTAGAGGATTTTTCTTACTTGGGACTTTATCTTACTTCTTCTTTACTTTAAGGTTGGTCTCTTGTATGAGTTCCAGCATCACATAATCAACTTGACAGCAGAAACATACATACAACATAAAATAATTTAAGAATATCTTAACTTGAGGTGGGAACTTGTAACTTTTTATTAATTCAAAAATTAACTTGGTCAGAACATTATTTATGTCCTGAACTAAGATTACACAGCTAAGTCCTATTACAAGTTCTAAAAACTACAAAGTACATGGCCTATACTATTTTCTATGCACAAAAGAGGAAGAGCCAGCAATCTTGTCTTGATTAGTCTTGGGATGTTGTTGTTGAGGAGGCTTGTGATGAAACGGTTGCCTTGGAAGAGATCCCTTATTGAGATTCACCATTTGGAGAGCATCTTCAGCTACCTTCTTTCCCTTTACTATCTGACCTTGCATAATATATTCAAGGCAGGTATTGAAGGAATCGAGGGTAACTCTAAAGTTCTCTTGTTGGCTTATGATTTGCGGGGAAATCTCTTTCTCCAGTTGCTCTTTGCCCTTGGTGGTAAGAAAATCTTGATTATTAAGCTCACTGAGAAGAAGATGGTGACATCTGCAGAGGTGCGTAATCTGGTCAAACCCTTGACATGCGAACTGTTGAAAGCATTGAAGAAGGCCTCAGAGGTCTATTATAGTCAGTGCGATCTTCAGCTACGATTCTATGTCAATGAACTTTAGCTAATAGATAATATACACTTTGTACTGTAATCAATGTCCTTTGCGTCCAATTCGCTCGTCTTCATCAAAATACCAATATTCTTTTACACATCTTCTACCTTTGACTTGATGACATTCAGCTTGGTGTGAATAGTCATACCGGTCTCAGGGCACAGAGATTCTGTAGAAGGCAAACTCAGAGTGGGCATGTTTGGAAAATTTTTCCCCATGGAAGAGATAAGAAACTTCTACGAGAAGGAAACTTTCTTGGTTGTGTGCTCATTGACTTCTCACTGGATGGTGTCCATTTTGGTGTGGAGAGAGTCAAGATTGATGACAGGGGCCTTGTCCATCTTTGTTGAGATATCCTTCAGCAGCTTCACCATTTGATCTTGTTTATTTTCATGGTGCAGTAAGAACTTTGACTGGGCCTCAACTAACTTAGCTATGCTGTGGTTGACGTCCTTTGTTATTTCTACCTCTTTAAAGAAGTTCTTGATCTTGTGATCGATCAATCTTTTTATTTTAGCCTACTTCTCACCCAGTTTATGGATCTGTGTCACTTGAGTTACCATATTGGTACTCAAGAGACTCAACTGCTCAGTAGCAGCGACCACACTACCCTTTATCTTTCTTGTAACAGCATTAGCTATTATAGTAGACTTGGGGATAGCTATGATTGCTGCCCCAAGTTGGGCTACAGAATCTATCAACTTAGTGAGAATTAGAGTCATCTTATCCACCAAACTTTTGGCACTCTCTTTTTCCAAATGATTTCAAATAACCAACAAGCTACCCTGGATTCTCTCAAACTCCTCAAAGTAGAGAGATTCGCTGGGCACACTTGTGTATTATTCGAACTCAGACAATTTTACCTTGGGTTTGGAGAACAAGTCCATCAATTTATGAGAAAGTAGCATTTTTCTTACTGCTCCATCTAACTCAGCTGTTGTCATGAGCACAAGGAATTTCTTCCTAGTTAACTCTCTGATTCTGCTAAGAAAGATGTATCAGACAAGTCCTTGCAGATTAGCTCTCAGCTGGGTTCAGTTACTTCGCGAGCTGTAAAATTTGCCTCAGCATTTTGACCACTCGCATTTCCCTACTGAGAGTAGTTCTCAGCATTTGGAACTTCCCTAACTAGAGGGGTTGAGGGGGTAGAGGATGGGTTTGAAGAAGAGGGTGGTTCAGAAGAATTTACAATTGAAGAAGTTTGGAGATTACTTTATTTGAGCGGAATAGAAGGTACTAGGGATGTACAAGGAATTGTTTGGGTTTGAGTTTATACAATGGAAGAGTGGGTAGAAGGATTATTTACTGGTGAAGAATGAGAAGAAAAAGAATCATGGCTTTTTGTGGGTGAAGAAATATGAATAGGAGAGTTTTGAGTATTAATAGGAGAGGATGGAATATGGATAGGAGAATGACAGTATTGGAAGGACGAGGAGAATTTACAGATGGTTTTTCAGTATCTATAGGAGTAAAAACTAGGGGAATTGAAGGATTTATAGGAGAAGGTGGGATTTAAGGATTTACAGAAGAAGAGGGGGTAGGATTTTAAGGAACCTCTAGGTTAGCTGTTTGACCCAAGGATGGGTCAGCTTGAGGTTGCTCATACTGAGTAGAGGACTGCTTAACATGAGTGAAAGAGGGTGTGGGGATGTTGGGTTCCTAGGGATCAGACTCCTCAAGAATTAGGGAGAGGGTGTCTCCAACATCCTCCTCGCTGCTCAGCACCTACACATTAAGTTGCAGGGGCCTGTTGGTAGCAGAATGCTTGAGCTGAGTGCCCTTAACTTTGGCAAATGCTACTTGTACTTTAACAGCAGTGTTAGGACTTAGAGTGTCCTCTTCTCTAGACTTTTTGGCTACGCCCTGCTCCTCTGATTCCTCATAAAACACCATTTTGAGCTTTCTTTGGCATAGGGCCTCATCAACCGCAGCCACATCTTCTTGTTCCTCTGCTTGCTACTCAGCTTGAATTTTGGTCTCCACTTCTCTTTGGGTGCAGGTTTTGGCCTTCATCTGCCTCTTTTGACACTGGGACTGAGCAGGGGCCTCATCGGCTTTGGATTTTGTAGGGCTTTTCCCCCTAGCCTTAGAGGAAGCAGCCTTCTACTTGGGGAGGAGGCTGTGGCAGTGACTTTCTCTAGGATGCTGGATAAGGGGGCTTTGTCTGAATCATCAGTCTCATCAAAGTCCACCATGAAGCCATCTTCATCCTTCTTCAAGATGTCCACAAGTACTACTATTGGTACACACTTAAGCTTGCACTTTTGTTACGCTTTATTGTACCTAGTATGTACTTGATTGTAAACTAGTTTGCTGATGTGAGACATTTCAAATCTCTTCTTCACAGCCAAAACTGTATTACCAGACTCCCCCAAAAAATTGAGCGACGTGCACTTTCGCTGCCCTCATAAGTTCAGCTATGAGGTAACCATAGTGATAAATGGTAGTCAACTTGGTCAAATGATGAAGGATCACCACTGCCCAATTCAGCTTTTTACCCTTTACCATATGGTAGACCACACACCTCTCAAAGTAGGTGCAGCTAGTCATAGACCCAGTCTTTGTTAGCAACAGCTTCACCACCAGCTCGTGGCACATTCTTGCAATCTAGCTCATGCCACTTGCTTCTATCTCCCCTGATACGGAGTTCATGGGGAGCTTCCAATCTTCAGGAATGATGATAGCATCTTCATCGCCAGTTTATGGAGCTAAGTGCCTCTGTTAGGCATGTTGAGCACGCTCCCAATCAATCTCACATAGAAGAGAGTGGATCTGCCTCTATAATCCATCATTAGAACATCATCAAACCCCTAGATGTTGTAGAGATTTGAATAGAAAGCTCTAATGAGTCTTGTAATTGCAGGTGCTTCCATTTTCAAAAAAGAACTCAAATGTTGCTGCTTGATGATCCTATGCATGGTCTTGTTTCACAGCAACCCTTCATAGTCTACTTCATAAACGGGGACCGAATTCTAGATTATCAACTCATTCCACCTTGGTGAAAAGGGTTCCTTCTTGCAGAGTGAGTTTCTAGGTTTTCCCATCAACATTAACAACAATCTTCATCGAGGTAGTGCTTTTAAGTCTGAGTGTAGTTCTGGTAATCGCCATTTGGGAGGATTGAAACAAGAGGAGAAATTTAGGGTTTGAATGCTTTGAAATTCAAAATAGCAGAAAACAAGTACCCTTCTCTCTTCAACTAATCAGCTTTTATAGACGATTGCAACTCTCAGGGATATGTGATGTTACCACAGCTCAAGATAAAAATGAAAGCTAGATTGAGCATAATATTAACTACCTTAGTAAAATGGTGAGTTTTGATGAAAAAATAGTTCCTATTCAAAAGCACGTCTTTTTTAAAACATTGATAGTGTTATCCACATATATTCTCAAGGCTTGATCTCCAACACTTAGCTAAAATTTTGAGAATTTCAACTTCCTTCTTCTTCTTCAATGTGGACTAGCCATTCCTATCAACTGCCTCAAAGTATTGAATTGCTCCTTTGGTAATGGCTTGGTAAAAGTATCAGAGCGCTATTCCTCTGAAGGAACATACTCTAGCTTGATATCTTCTCATAGCACATGATCCCTAATGAAGTGATGTCTAATGTTGACATGCTTCATCCTGCCATGCTGAACTAGATTTTTGGATAGGTCAATTGCCCTCTTGTTATCACACATAACTTTAAGACAAGTTGACTTTATATCATAATCTTCCAGTTGTTACTTAATCCATAGTAGTTGTGCTACGCAACTTCCTACTGTCATGTACTCAGCTTCAGCTGTACTCAGCGTAATAGAAGTTTACTTCTTACTATTCCATGAGATAAGACACTCTCTAAGGAAATGACATCCTTCTATTTCCCTATTGAGCTTCTCTTTACCATAATCAGCATCTATAAATCCCCTAAGAGTGAAATCTGACTTGTTGGGATACCATGGACCTACTTCAATTGAGCCTTGCAAGTACCTAAGAATCCTCTTCATAGTTGCTAAATGAGATTCTCTAGGATCAGCTTGATAACGACCACAGTAGCACACAGCATACTGTATGTCTGGCCTACTAGCGGTGAGATAAAGAAGAGAGCCAATGATTCTTTTGTAGAACTTTCTATCCATAGGTTATCCAGTTTCATCTTTACTCAGGATAGTATCAGTGGCCATAGGAGTGGACATTGCCTTTGAATATTCCATGTCAAATTTCTTTAGGACTTCTCTAGCATACATAGCCTGAATGATGAAAATTCCATCTTATGTCTACTTGATTTGAAGACCAAGAAAGAAATTGAGCTCTCCCATCATAGGCAGTTCGAACTTGCTCTTCATCTGCTTGTTTAACTCCCTGCATATCTCATCAGGTGCTCTAAATATGATATCATCAACATATATTTGGATTAGCAACACATCTTCCTTTCTTCACCTGATAAACAGAGTTGTATCTGCTTTTCCTCTTTCAAAGCCTTCGTTGATCAAGAAATTTGTCAGCCTCTCATACCAAGCTCTAGGAGCTTACTTCTATCCATAGAGAGCTTTCTTCAATTTGAAGACATGCTTAGGATTCTTCAGATCTTCAAAGCATGGAGGTTGGCGAACATAGACTTCTTCTTGAATGAATCCATTCAGGAATGTTCTCTTAACATCCATTTGAAACAATTTGAAGTTCATATGAGATGCGAAAGCACATAGGATTCAAATAGCTTCTAGCCAGGCGACAAGAGCATAGTCTCATCATAATCGATTTCTTCTTGCTGATTGTAGCCTTGCACAACTAGCCTAGCTTTATTCCGGCTAACAGAGCCATATTCATCAAGATTGTTCTTAAAAACCCATTTGGTTCTAATAATTTATTTCTCTTTCAGCTTCAAAACTAGATCTCAAACATCATTTTGCTTGAACTGATCCAATTCCTCTTACATTGCAATCATCCAATAATCATCTCCTTCTGCATCTTCAAACTTCTTGGGTATGATCAATGATATGAAGGCTAGATGACTCATCATCCCTCTGAGTTAACCTTGCATCATCATTGGATTATGAACATCATCAACTAAGCTGTCTAGTGAATGGTTGGGATGAACTCTAATCTCTCTTGGAAGACAAGGATCAACTACTGGAAGATCGACAACAAGATGCTGAGGTGGAGGTTGATCTTCTCCATTGTTAAAGTTAATAGAAAGATCCTCATCATCTTTGGCTTCATTAGCTTCAGGTTCTTGTACTGGGTTGGGTAGCACAAAGAGTGGCATACTGAGTGGATCGGCTTGCTGGGGTACTCCTTCATCTTCATCAGATGGACATTTATCTGCATTGTTACTTTCATCAAAATCTACATGCATAGACTCCTCTAATAGGCCAATTTTTTTGACATATATTTTATATGCCCTGCTATTAGTTGAGTATCCCAGAAAGATACCTTCATTAGACTTAGGATCAAACTTACCTAATTGCTCCTTGGTGTTAAGAATAAAGCACCTACAACCAAATGATTTGAGATGACCAATCTTAGGCTTGCGCCCTTGCCAAAGTTCATAGGGTGTCTTCTCAAGAATTGGGTTAATTAAAACCCTATTCAAGATAAAACAGGCTGTGTTAATAGCTTCTCCCCAAAAGTACTTTGGTAGATTGTTATCACATAACATGGATCGAGCCATTTCAACTAAGGTTCTATTCTTCCTTTCTACAACCCCATTTTATTGAGGCGTATGGGGAGAAGAGAAGTTGTTGTCAATACCATTCGCTGAACATAATTCTTCGAAATAGAAATTCTCAAATTCACGTCCATGATCACTTTGGATTTTACTGATTTTAGTTCCTATTTCATTCATTATCCGATTATTGAGATTGATAAAAGATTCATATGTCTCATCTTTGCTACTCAACAAGACTACCCAAGTGAATCTCGTGAAGTCAACCAAAACCACTAACGAAAATCTCTTACGATCCATGCTCATTGGCTGAACTAGGCCGAAAAGATCTAGGTGAAGGAGCTCAAATGATCGCTTAGTTACTACGTTATTAATTGACTTAAAAGATTTCTTAACTTGCTTACCTAGTTGGTAAGCTGAGCATAGTTTATCCTTCTCAAACCTGATGCTGGGTAACCCCACAACTAATTGTTTTTTAGCTAATTTGGAAAGAATGTTCATATTTATATGACCCAACCTTCTATGTCAAAGCCATGAATTATCCTCCTTAGATACAAGACACACATTAGTGGAGCCAGGGGATAAATCAATCATATATACGTTATTGATTCGAGGAGCAAAGAGAATAGAAGAATCAGTCATACAATCAATTACTGAGACTCCTACTGAGTCGAATGTAACCTTTCTACCTTTGTCACAAAGCTAGGCTATACTAAGCAAGTTGAACTTCAGACCTTTGACTAGAGAAACCTCTTCGATTGAAGGAGAGATACCGACAGTGCCACAACCCACAATCTTACCTTTCTAGTTATCTCCAAAACTGAAACTTCCATTTCTTTTATGCTCCAATGAGATGAACTAGCTTTCATCTCCCATTATATTCCATGAGCATCCGCTATCCACATACCACATTCTAGAGTCATCAATGAATCTAAAGCTCACCTGCAAAATAGTTACGTTTTCTTAGGTACCCATGCTTTCGAGCTGGATCCTCCCTTGTTATAAATGCTTAGGTTATTCCAGTCATACTTGTTATAATAACCATTTCTATGCCTACACATTATTGTGGCATATCCATCTTTTCCCCAAAAACCACACTAATTTTGCTTTGGGTTGGCTCGCGTTTTTCTTTTTAGAGGAATTCTTCCGCTTAGAATTGCGAGTATGGTTACTCGGAGGTTGATTATTAGCTGGAGGAGGATCATGCTTCTTCTTCAAAGCTGTTACCTCAATAGTCAACTCATCTTATTTCTTAGTGAGCTTGCCTTTTGAATAGTGTTGATACTCAGCTTTTTCTTGAAGAAAGCGGATATTAAGAGATAAGGAAGCAACAATATCTTCCAAATCTTCACTTCTCCTCACTAACTCTTTGTTGTTCTTCATTGACTTGATAATCAATTTCATAACATCAAAGAGAGCCTGGGTGAATTCTTCCATAAATAAGGGAATTTCAGATTGTACCTCAACTTCTAAAGCCTTTCCATTATTACGCTCAGCTTCAGAGTCAGCAATGGATTGATCTCTACCAGAGGTGGATGCTGAGCCTTCACCCCTTCGATTCTCGATGGCCATAAGACAGAGGTTGGCGAAATCAGTTACTTCCTCATCGGATGACTAGAATTCTTCTGAATCCCTCCATGTGGCAACAAGTGCCTCATTCTTCTTATTAAACATCTTCTTAAATCTGTACTTCTTTATCTTAGGACAACTGGATTGGATATGGCCTTTCTCTCCAAATCCAAAGCATTTGATATCTTTTCTCTACTCCTTCTTGGGTCCTTCCTCAGCTCCTCGCCGGTGCTGAGTTGACTAGATTTTACTGGGAAACTTCTTCTAGTTGAACTTCCCATCCTTCTTTATGAAGCGTTTGAAATGCCTAGTCAAAAGGGTTATTTATTCATCAGAGTCGTAGCTAGTAGACTCATCGGATGAATCAGCTTCCATGATAATGGCTTCCCTCTCTTTCCTTGCCTCGACTCCTTTTGGAGTCATCCGAATACTTCCTCGGAGACATCTCATGAATTAGCAACGTGCCTATCAGCTAATCATAGTTGTAGGTTTTCAGATCATGAGCCTCCTCAATAGCGCTCTTCTTAGAGTCCCACTCTAGAGAAAGAGTGCGCAGAATCTTCTTAACGAGCTCCTCTTCAGTGAACTCCTTTCCCAATCTCTTCAGTTCATTAACGATGTTAATGAACCTGGTATTCATACTTTGAATACCCTCGCCAACGCCCATTGAGAACATCTCATACTCCCTCAGCATGAGATTAATCTTCGACTCTTTGACCTTGTCTGTCCCCTCATAAGTAATCTCTAGCTTTTTCCAGATTTCCTGTGCTGTCTCTCATCATGAGACCCTGTTAAACTCAGTAAGATCTAGCACACAGTGTAATTAGTTAATTGCTGCAGCATTCTCCTTGAGAAGTTGATAAGTGTATAGTTACACTTATTATCTTGATATTTTTACTCATAAAATGATGTGGTTTAGAGTCATTTTATACTTCATGTAAAAGATTTCAAGTGGTATGTAGTTGTTTTTTTATGCAAGTGTAAAAACTAGGTGAATCTTGGGAGTGAAATGATCAAAGATGGAATTCGATGAAAAATGAGTGAAAAAGGTGCAAAAAGATGAGAGGAATGGAAGGAATTGGCTTAGGATCGAAGTTGTCAAAGATCGGTAAAGTTTCAAAGAAGAATCATGAGAAAAAGCATTAGTCACGACCATGTCACGATTGTGATTTCTATTCGCGATTGGCCAAGTCACGCTCATGACTATCTATCATGATCGTGCCTTATCATTCTTCACAAGCAGTAAGTTACCAACTTACATTCATGATCGCGACATGTATTTCACGCTCGCGAATCGTGTCGGTTTGGTTAACTCTTCTCAACTTCCAATTTTCGGATAAGAACGATCAACCGCCATCAACTGTCAAATGAAAAAACACATTTTGGAGAATAGGAACCATGAAAAGGTGCCTCTCCATTGAAGATAAGGATGAAATCTTGCATCTAATCACATGAAGATAATGTAACCCTTCACCAATAGACATGACTATTCGTTTAGATGAATACAACCTTTCACACTCTATAAATAGAGGTTCAAACCAACCATTTTTGTGCATATGGTAGAGTGCATGGTAAAGTGCAATGTACGATACATGATCGAGAGTTAAAGTAATATAGATTTCGCTAGTTCAAAGTGTTAGAGAGAAAAATGTATAAGTGATTCGATTCTTGTTTCAATCACTAGATTTCTACAAATTCTAGTGATTGTTGTATGAGTGTAATTGCAAAGAACTTATCAATGAAAGTTTCTGTTTTTCAACATTCATTTGTTCAATATTCACAAAGAATAGCATCCTAGCGGAGGTTTTGTACGAGTCGAAATCGAATTCAAAGTAGATGCATGAATTGCGGGAATTGACGACTCCCATTAAAGAGTGTATACGGTTTGATCAACTTTAGCTTTCACTTATATACCTTACAACTTTACTTTGTTTTCTACTTATACTTTCTAATTCGAAGTTTATAATATGTCTATGTGTCATAACAAGTATTTCGTCTTGCGTATATTAATAAAGTTATATGCTTTCAAGTTGACTTAAAGAGTAGTTTCGAGGTTGACAAGATTGTGTATAATCATTGGATATATGATTTTAACGCTAATTAGTGTGCTAACATTTTTGGAGTGGTAACTTGCTAAATATGGCTATGTGAGAGCGACCCCGTACTAAGCATAGTATTTTTGTTGTCCAAGCTTTTACAAGTGTCATAATTCGTTTACCCTAGATTTAGAAAAGTCATTTAATGTGTTGCTCTACTGTGAATTATAGGATATTTGGGTGTCTAGAACCGAGTTTGTTAAAGTTATCTAGTGCATAAAACATTCTTGATTAATTTGCATATTTTACTCTACTATACTTGTTCTTAGGGAACGTCTATATGCTTTTCATCTTCTCTAATATGTTCATACATCTATCCATTCATCAATCTAACATTCAGAACCCTTAACTTACTTTGTTTTGTTTTGTTCCGTAACTCTAGTTGATCCTCATAACCGAATTCCTTCCCTGTGTGATCGATTTCTTTTAAAACTACATCGCAACTGTATACTTGCAGTTATCATCATTTTCTATTTGATAAGCGGTACTAACAACACCTATTCATATTTAGAACTTTTATATTATTAGTAGAAAAGTGGCGAACAGAAGCCTCGGATCAGCATCATTGTTATCCTCTTGATCTACTGGGACACGAATTCCTTTCCTCACAACAGTGGGAACTCTAGGCAAAGCTAGATAGCGAGCCAAGCCTACATGCTTTGTGATTGGATGAAGTTTTTCATGCGATTTTTCCAGAACGTGTAATGATAACCAAAAAAAGAGGTGGTCTGGTAACAGACATTCCCTCCTTTAAGAGAACTGCCTGACTCGAGCCAGAACTGTAGTTGTTGTAAGCCATTTAGGGATCTTTAACTCAAAGACGATTAGTCAATAACTTGAGAAACTGCTCTGATACCACTTGTTGGTCCTAATATAGCTTGTAAACTACCACAGAGGGGGGTGAATGCGAATTCTTAGTTACTTTTTAGGATTTATAAAACTCTGTTTCACCGAGTTAAGTTTTTATATGCGTGCTGAGTATCCGTGCTGAGTTGATATAAAAACTTAATAAACTGCTCAGCTTCGCTGGCACAATTTATCTACAATCACTTGCTGAGTACTCTACTTAGCTTCGAATTGGTTTTTTAAGCAAAACACTTAACAGAGATAAGATGACGAATGAGCTGAACGAGGTAAAAGCTAAAAGCGAAAGTTAGAACTTCAACACCTGAATTTTATCCTGGTTTGGCCCCGAGCCTACCTCCAGTCCCTGGATACCTTTTTCGAGCTTTAATCCACTATTGTTTGTTCCTTACTTAGGCGGAGCAGCCTTTACAACGAGTAAACTCAATTTTACAGAAAGTACCTTCCTTTCTAACTACCACTCAACTCAATTTGGATACCCTTCACAAACTGACGCTCAGATTTGAATAGAAAAAAGTGCGAACTGAATTCAACTTATAAAATGTTGAATCCTTACAATGTTAAATCTAAGTATTTCTCTCTATTACAAACATATTTGAAATTTCTCGTTTGCTGATTGCTTGAGTTTAGAATTTCTTGAAACTAAATAAATTTGAGGTGATTCACCAAGTTTGAACATCTGCTTCTATCTTCTATTTATACTTAAAGTTTTGAGAAGTATACATTGCAAACTTTTCAAGGTCGCTGATCTTCAATTTCTCTTCTCTTCATATATTTCGAATCCCGTTGGAGACAGATTCCAGAATGTTTAGAGATAGAAATTTGAACGTTGAGGCGTGATAAAATTTCGTTTGTCTTTAGGCATTTCGGTTTGACAGAGGCACGCGAGAATGCAACATGGAGTCTTCAAATTGGTTGATTTTGCTGACATTGGCAGAGTTGTGCAGAGACACAGAGAAATGACGCATGTCAGAAATTCCTTTTGCCATGGACTGTAGTGAGGGAATCCCAACATTCTGTACTGACACCTTTTGTCTTGTGAGGACCACTGGAAATCTTCTTTAATTTTAGCACTTTTTAACCTGAAAAGAAACTAAAGAATATTCCATCTCTCACAAAAACCATTAGTAGTACATGTATCATTTAATTATCTAAGTGTCAAAGCAGATAACTTTTAATAAATAAAAGCTAACTCAGCACAGGTGAGTAGATATACTTCTAAACTACGTAGTACTTAGCATAACCTACTCTAAGCCGTAACTTAATTAATTACTCAGCAAAATAGAGTTGTTTTCCTTAAACTAACTCTAATCAGCTTCATTAATTAAGAGTATACTTAGTACTCAATTAATTTCACTAGCCTAGTTAGTTTGCTATTTACAAAACATTGAAGTATTGTGAGGTACTATTAACTTGGGTTCTACAATGATGTTTATAATCTAGTGATGATGCGAGGTCAACTTAGTAAGAAGATGAGCCATCCAACCTTCATCTCATTGATTGAACCCAAGAAGTTCGAAGATGCTAAAGGAGATGATTATTTGATGATCACGATGCAAGAGGAGCTGGATCTGTTCAAGCGCAATGATGTTTGGGATCTAGTTAAGAAGCCCAAAGGAAAATCAATCAATGACTCCAAATGGGGTTTCAAGAACAAGCTTGATGAAGATGGTGTTGTTATCAGGAACAAGGCAAGGCTTGTTGCTCAAGGCTACAATCAACAGGAAGGTATCGATTATTATGAGACTTATGCTCCTGTCACTCAGCTTGAAGCAATTCGAATCCTATGTGCTTTCGCATCCCATATGAACTTTAAATTATTTCAAATGGATGTCGAAAGCACAATCTTGAATGGATTCATTCAAGAGGAAGTTTATGTTCACAAGCCTCCAGGCTTTGAAAATCCAAAGAATCCTGAGCATGTCTTCAAACTGAAGAAAGCTCTCTATGGATTGAAGCAGGCTCTAAGAGCTTGATATGAGAGGTTGACTAATTTTCTTATCAGCAAAGGCTATGAAAGAGGGAAAGCAAATACAACTCTATTTATCCAGTGAAGAAGAGAAGATGTGTTGCAAGACCAAATTTATGTTAATGACATCATTTTTGGAGTAATTGATGAGAAGCTGTGCAAAGAGTTCAGCAAGCAATTGAAGAGCGAATTTGAAATGTCTATGATGAGAGAGCTCAACTTTTTCCTTGGACTTCAAATCAAGCAGAGTGAAGATGGAATCTTCATCAACCAAGCAAAGTATGCCAAAGAAGTTCTAAAGAAGTTTGATATGGAGCATTTGAAGCTAATGTCCACTCCCATGGTCACTGATACTATCTTAATTAAGGATGAAGTTGGTAAGCCAGTAGACTATAAGTTTTACAAAGGTATTATCGGTTCTCTTCTTTATTTAACAGCTAGTAGGACAAACATTCAGTATGTTTTATGCTTTTGCGCACGATATCAAGCTAACCCTAGAGAATCACACTTAGCAATAGTTAAGAGAATTATATTGTGCTTACAAGGTTTATTTGATGCAGGTTTGTGATATCCCAACAACTCAAATTTCACTTCTAGAGGATTCACATATGCTAACTATAGCAGGGACAAGCTCGACAGAAAAAGCACCATAGGAGGATGTCATTTCCTTGGACAATACCTTGTCTCATGGTATAGCAAGAAGAAAACTTCTGATGCATTGAGTACAGCTGAAGCTGAGTACATGGTGGCAGGAAGTTGTGTAGCACAACTGCTGTGGATTAAGCAACAATTTGAGGATTATGGTATAAAGTCAAAATGCCTTAAAGTTATGTATGATAAGAAAAGCTCAATTGACCTATCCAAGAATCCAATTCAACATGGCAGGATGAAGCATGTCAATATAAGACATCACTTCATAAGGGATCATATGCTAAGGGGAGATGTCAAATTGGAGTATGTTCCTTCTGAGGAACAACGAGCTGACATATTCACAAAACATTTGGCTAACAAGTAGTTCAATGTTCTAAGGCGGCTTATTGGAATGGCGAACCCCATTTGAAGAAAAATCAAGAAATTTGGCTAAGTGTTGGAAATCACCTCAACTCAACAGAATGAGATAACAGTTACTTAACACCGTTCATATTTAAAGTAAAGCTATGAGATTCAGTTTCGTGGTTAAAAATTAAAAAGCTACTTTACCCAGAGGTCATTTTTTAATCGGTACCGTTTGTTGTTGAACTCACCATTTTACTATGTCGGTTAACTAAGTGTTAATCTCAGCGTCAATTTGGATCATGAATTTTGGAAGTGCCACGTATTACTTCAAGATGAAGATTGCATATAAAAGCTGTGATGAGATGAAGAGAGTGGTTACTTGCTTTTTGAATTCAAATTATTTCAACTGCAAAAGAACCCTAATCTTCACTCTACACTCAAATTTCTTTCATCTACAAATGGCGAACACTATGAGAACTCTCAAGCTCCAAGGAGAATTAAAGAAGAATATGTTCATGCACATCGATGGATCATGGAAGAGAATAGTATTCCCCTCTGCGACGATCTTCACAAAAGTGGAATTGGTTGAGAATCTAGATTTCAGATAGTAAATGAGGTTAACTATGAGAGCTTGCTACTAAATAGGTTCATGCACAAAGTAATAAAGTAGCAAAACCTTAGCCAATTCCTTTTGCTTGAAGGTCCGGCTATCAAAAGCTTAATCAAGGGTTTCTACTCAACCCTCTACACCATCAAGGGATATGACGATGTTCTTATGGTGGAATTCAACAACGTTTCATACCTAATCTGCTCTGAGTTGGTGTCTAGTCTCCTGAGCATGCCATTGAAGGGCACTAAGCTGAGGAGGCAAGGAGATGAAGAAAAGGTCACAATCCTAGTAGATTGGGAACTCCCTGCAGACTAAGGCTTTGGTGAAATTACTACATCAGGGATGAGTTGGGAGGTGAGAGTTTGTCACGAGCTACTCGTAAAGATGTTGTTACCAAAGACCGGGTCACTAAGCAGCTGCACCTATTTTGAGAGGTGTGTCACCTACCATATGATAAAAGGTAAGCAACTTAACTGGCTAGCATTTCTTATGCATCACTTGACCTAAGTTACTACCGTCTACCATTACAGTTACCTTATCATTGCTCTAATGAAAGCAATAAGGTTGGATATAACTCCATTTTTGGATGAACCTGGAGAGACGATGATTCCAGTAAAGAAGGTGCAGGACATGAATCACATTAGTAGGCTGAAGAATATGTAGTTTCACACTCGCTATGTTAAGGCCCATGATTTCAAAATGAAGAAAGCTAGGGTGGAGCCTAAAGTGTTCCCCAAAGCTATGCTGAAGGATGATGAAGATGCTTTTGTTGTGGACTTTGAAGGTTCTAGTGAAGAGATCGCAGATAATGTGCCTTTGATTGCTCAGTTAGAGTAGATCCCTACAACCGCTGCCACTTCATCATCTCCCATAGCTAAAGTTGGCTCTTAAAGAGCTAGAGCCAGCTCAGTAAAAGAAAGGACAGGAAATATGCCTGCCCAGCCTTCAGTCAAGCAAAGAAAGCCTTTAAAGTTAAAGACTCGCACTCAAAAGGAAGATGAGGTGAAATAAAAGGCTAAGGAAGATCAGTGATAGGTTGAGGAAGTTGAGGATGTAAGGGAGCAAGAGGAATTCGTGCTCTAGAGAAAGCGCATGCTTGAGGTAACCAAAGAGGATGTAGGTCAAGGGAACTCTAAGAAAGGCAAAGAGGACCCGGAATCTATAAAATCTAAGGTTGCAGCCCATGTGGAAGAAATTCTTGCCAAAGCAAGGCACTCAGCGCAAGTGCACTACCACCACTCGCCTAGTAAAGTAAAATGTTCAAGTGTTAAGAAGCGATGAGGAGGATGTAGATGATGTGGAGATCATGAATCAGGAAGATTCTGATCTTCCTGATTCAAGCATCGCAAGCCAAATTCCCACTTAGCTTGAGTCCCTTCCTACTCAAGCTGAGATACTTGAGGCTGACCCATCCTTGGGTTAAACAGCCAACCCATAGGTTCCTCTAAATCCTTCCCCCATTTCATCTGTAAATCCTGAAAAACCTACCTATCTTGTAAATCCTTCTATTCATACTCCTGTAAATTCCCAAATTCATATACCTTTTGTAAATTCTCCTTCTCAAACTCAACAAATTGAAATTCTCTTGATTATACCCCTTCCTCTCCTATTCAACTTGAAGATTCCTTCTCTTCTCCTCCTTCTTCTCCCCAGAATACTCATACTTACATAATTCCTTCTCTTGTAAAATCTAAACCAATCCCCACTTCCTCAAATGAACAAACTTCTGAACCACAACTTTCTTCAAATCCATCTTCTAACCCTCCAATCCCTCTGATTAGGGAAGTTCCAAAAGCTGAGAACTCCGCTCAGCATGGAAAAGTAAGTGAGGAAGTTACTAAGGTAAATTTTACAACTACTGAAGTACCTCCCTCCAGCAACAAGCCAGTGCAAAAGGACTCGGCTGATTCATCCATCTTGGCTTGGATAAGGGAGTTGGCAAGGAAGAAATTCTCAACTCTCAAGTCTGATGCTGAGTTAGATGGAGTAGTAAGATAATTGCTACTAACTCAAGAATTAACGGACTTAGAAAGCTAAGGCTAAGCTCCTAGTGTTCGAAGAGCACTCAAGCGTTCCTTCTGAATCAATCTACTATGATGAATTTGAAAAGGTTTAAGGAAGTTTGTCTGCAATTCGCAACCACCTGGCTAAGGAGAGCGCCAAAAGCCTATTGGACAAGATGGCTCCTATCCTCAACGAATAGTTTGATTCTACGGCTCAACTCAATGCAGCTGTCACATCTATCCCCATGCCTACTGCTCCCGTGAACACCATGGTAAGAAAGATAAAGGGTAGCATTGATGTTGCTGCTGTGTAGCTAAGTAGCATGAATGCCACCCTTGTAACTCAAGCTATACAATTTCATCAGCTCGGAGAAGAATAAGCTAAGATCAAGAGGATCATTGATAAGAAGATTAACAATGTGCTTAAAGAAGTCGAGGTCACCAAAGACATTGGCCATAGCATGGCAAAGCTATTGGAGAGTATGTCAAAGATGATGGTGAATTACAACAAGAAGGTGGAAAAAGTTATCAGAATCATTGAAGAGACTGGGAAGAAGGTTGAAAAACATTTGATTAACCTTGATGCTTTTGATGAGAAACTAGAGTCTACCTGCAAGCTTATTAATTACAATACTAACAACAAGATCAAGAAAGAATAAATGACTATTTAATGCAATGGGTAAGCTGTTTCTCGAATCTAATGAGTCCCTTTACTAAGATAGACTCTCCACGCATAAAAAGCTGAATATCATCATGGATAGGATCAATGATATGCAAAGAAATATATATCAATTAATCACCACGAGGATGTATGACTTAAGGGATATAGAGTTTATTGCCAAAATAATGCACAACTTCTACCCAAGAATAATTGACATGGAGGCAAAGCTAAAGATTACTCTCTTTGCTTCAGACTTTCATGGTTTGCTGTAGTGCTTTCAACAGTTCGCCTATCAAGGATTCTATCAAATCGCCCATCTCACATGATGCCATCATCTACTTCTAGAAGAGCTTAACGATTAGGACATCCAAGGGAAATGAACATCGTGAATCTGATATCTCTCCAGCAATCATTGGCAAGTAAGAGGACTTTCAAGCTGCAATTAACTCCTTCAATCTATACCTTGAAGAAATTGTGAAGGGATAGATAGCAAAGGGGGAGAAAGTAGTAAAAGATGCCTCGAGGACCATTTCTCAGTACAAACACTCCTTACCTCAAAAAACTCAGCATCCTCCACCTTAGTCTCAGCATCAACATTAACATCAACATCAACAACACCACTCTTCAAGTTATCCCAAAGGTAGCTCATCCTCTTCATAGTTTCGTAGATAGCTATGGGATAGACTATACTTATAATAGGTTGATCAATGTAATCACTTAGCTTAGGACACTTTTTATACACTAACTAAGTATCTTTTATCATTAATAAATTACAAGTTTTTATCTAAGTTAAGAGCTTCTTAACTTCTTATCTGTCGCTTATGTATGCTATTTCTATAAACTATTGCAGGAATAAATACAAAGACCAACCTTAAAGAAAAGTTCAAGTAAGACAAAGTCCCAAAATCGAAGAAAATTCCTCTAAGTATGGGGGGGTTGAGCTGACTGAAGAGAATCCACTCAGTATGAGGGAGTCCACACTAACCAAGGAGTTCCTTCAGCATGGGGGAGTATTACATAACCTATCAGGTATTTCTATATCTTGAAACTATGTATTCAATTAATCTCTTCTACTACCTGGTTTGTTATCTGTTCCAAAATAGGGGAGATTGTTGAACCCAAGTTAATAGTACTTCACAATACTTAAACATTTTGGAAATAACAAGCTATTTAGGATAGTGAAATTAATTGAGTACTAAGTAAACTCTTAATTGATCAAGTTTACTTGAGTTTGTTTAAGGAAATACTCAATTTACCGGATGCTTAATTAAGTTAAGGCTTAGAGTAAGAAAGTTGAGTCAGCCTAGTATTACATAGTTTATAAGATATAGAGTCAACGAAGCTGAGTTAGCTTTTTGTATAAAAGTTGAGTAACTTTGACACTTAGATAAATAAATGACACAAATGAGTTTAACGGTTTCTGTGAGGAACTGAATATTCCTTTAATGCTTTTTAGGAGAAAATGTGCTGAAATTAAAGAAGATATTCTAGTGGTTCTCACAATAAAAAAGTGTCAGTAGGGAATGTTGGAGATTCCTCGCTGAAGTCCAAGAAAAAAGGAATCATTTGACATTGGACATTTCTCAATGTCTCCACGCAACTCTGCAACATCAACGATTCAACCATTCACAGAATTCCAGATTGCATTTCATATGCCTCTCTTTTAGAATTGATTGCTTGAAGGAAATGAGTTTTTGACGCAACAAGATTAACGGATTAATCTCACGCCTCAATGTTTGAAATCTCTGTCTCTAAATTCCCTGGAATTTATTTCAAATGGGCAAATTCGAAAGATATGTAGAGATAAGAAATTGAAGATAAAGTCAGAACGAGAAGTTTGCAAAGGCTACTCCGAAGAACTTCAAGTATAAATAGAAGACTGAAGTAAACATTCAAACTTGGTGAATCACCTCGAATCTCTTAAAGAGCTGAAATTCTATTCAAACATTTAGAATTTTTAGAAATTCCAATTCAAGCAATCAAGCAAATGCAAAATCTTCCGATCAGTTTGTAATAGAGAGATATCACTTAAGATTTAACATTGTAAAGGATTCAACATTCTTATAAGTTGAAATCCTCAGTTTGAAATTTATTTTCATAAATCTGATTCACTAGTACAGAAAAGGCTTTTGGGGATGGTTTTTTTGGGCTTTTCCGGACGGTTTTCAACCGTCCGCACAAGCCGTGACGTGATTGGTCGGAAACTAATGCGGACGGTTCAAAACCGTCCGGAATAAGCCGGAATGCTATTCATTTAATAAGCATTCCAGTTTGCAAAGCAATAGGGACGGTTTTACTAAAACAACCGTCCGTAATGAGAAATAAGGACGGTTTTATTTAAGGAACCGTCCTAAATGCTCAAATTTTTTTAAAAAAATTAATTTTAAAACTTCATTTATGAGTTACGTAAATTAGATTGAAGGAAGCCCTGTACTTTAGGTGTGTCCTAACCAAAATAATTCAATGTGAATATAAATAGTGAAAGAAATTTATATGGGATTGAACTTATTAGCTCCTAACCCCAACCTGCATAGGTCAAAACCTTAAATGAAACATTCTTGTTATTAGCTCTGATAACTAGGGAAATAACAGTATGAAAACATCAGCTCCAAGGTAACTCGAGAGTCTTAACCTTTTATAATCCTCTAGACCAGTTCAAAACATGTTTAAAACACATTTACATTGAAATTTTCAAAAACAGTTGGCACATAATCGTGCACATGTAAACGATGGCCAAAAGAAAATTAATGTAATTGCATGATGGATAACTAATTGTGGAACTTCTACAAACTCATAAAAAATTGATATTGCAGCATTGTACCAATAGAGACTAATTATTGACACAAATACATCAAAATGAAGAAATAGCTTACCAAGCTTTGTACCAACAATAACATCAAGGATGCCAAGTGCATAATGTTTTAACTCTAGGATGCACTAGAAAAAAAACCAAAAAAATAAACATATTTTAGGGATAATAGACTGTATATATGCAACCAATACTTACCAGCAAACTTAAACTCAGGAAGTTTTCATTTATTACCAACTTTAAACTATGTTATCAAACTAAGGAGGTTGTTCATTACTTAAGGCCACGCAAAAAACTGAAAATAGATGCATCTGAAACCACAAAATTTCACCATTACATCAATATCTTATCAATGTTAGTAGAAAATTTCCCCTAAAAAATCAAACATTATTACACCCAGGATATCAAGAAGGATATAAAAATGGGAAAGAAATTACCAAGGAAGCTTTCTATTAGAACACTAGACCTGCACATGAATATTAAATTAACAAATTTGCCATTACTTTTTCAAGCGAGCAAGCCCCTGGAAATTGCACATTAATTTATTATTCAGTTTTACTTGAAAAAATCAACAATGTGTAGAATGAGAACATAGCAAACATGAAAACCTCGATTCTCCACATGTGCCTATAATAATCTTAATTTTTACTTGATCATACTTTATACATAATGTTGAGTGGATTCATATGAATTTCTTGAGATAAACGCATATGTGTAGCATTTCAAATCATATT
>CATIWQ010011621.1:0-10247 GCA_949673415.1 Euphorbia schlechtendalii
TCTGGTTAGGAAGAACCAGTTTCGCCATAATAGGTTTCAATCTATTTGCAATAACTTTCGTGATGATTTTATAAGTGACATTGCAGAGGCTAATGGGTCTGAAGTCCCCGAATGTTTGTGGGTGGTCCTTTTTCGGGATGAGGACAATCATAGTTTGGTTTACTCCATGCACACTTTCAACCCCTGAAAAAACGCCTTTGATAAATTTACAAACTTCCTCACCTATTTCACCCCAGAATTTCTGGAAAAAACCCGCTTGGAAACCGTCGATTCCCGGCTCCTTCCAAGCTGGCATTTCGAACAGAGCAGCCTTGATTTCATCCTCGGAGACAACTGTGTCCAATCTCCATCTTTCCTCACCAGAAAGTACAGGAAATGCTCCTTGAAGTCGTCCCCTTTCTACGTCAATGAAATGATCTTTGATATTATTGATATAGGATAAGAACAGTCATGTGATTATCACGTGATGACTTTTTTCTTTGTTTTTGGATTTTTATTTGCCTATGCTCATTTTCAAACACATGATTTTAGTTGTTTGTGTTAATATCTTCTTAGTTTTAGCTTTTACATTATGATTGAAATTTGGAACTTATAATGCTCTCCTTTTAACAAAATAGTTAATGCCGTACATTAAAAAAAGGGTCTCATCATAATATTAATGAAAGTTACATACTACATACAACTGAATTGTATATCATCACTAGTAAATGTTTGTGTTTGTGCTTCATTTTTCTACGCAAAATGCAAATTGAATCCTTTCCAACTAAGGAGGTCTAACGTGAGTTTTTTTTAAGTGCAAAGCTTGAGATAATAGGATTTGCATATGATATATATGCTCTATTTAAGGTTCGTTAACGAATTAGAAAATGTCAGTTCATGAAGTGTTTCATTCAACTATTTCAACCATTTACCAATCAAACACAGTTTGAATGGTACATCCATAAAATGGGTGGGGTTATTAGGATTCGAATCCTTGCACCTGCAACTACTTGAAAAAATTATTTCAACCATTTTCAAGCACGTCCAAGCACTTGTAGGGCCTTTGTAGCTTGTATTATTTAGGTAGTACATTACCCTGTAATGTGATAGTCTTGCTCTCGATAACACTAGGAGTTGCTAATCCATGCCCTTGCTTGACTCTCAAGACCCTATAAATGAGAGCCATCAAGTAAATTGGGACCATGAGACATTGACACACAAGTATTTACTAAAATTACAATGAGTAAACTCGTTCTCCAAATAAATACGCAGAAAAATCAATTGATTAGAATCGAAATTAATAAGAAAAAATGTTGAAAGTTGGATTTATATTTTAAAATGATAATTAAAAAGAATTAAAATAAAAAATCCTAATGACTAGTATTTGAAACATGTTTTATCAGTTTTGATTTTTTTTTTTTTGTTTAATATTCAACGTAGCTTGTTAGAATTGTCTCTCTCCCCCTTTCAATCAAACATTTGTCTTTCTGAATTGGATTATGAACAACAACATTAGTATTCTATGAAGAAAATTGTAAGCGTAGGGGTTGGTGGGGTGATTGCCTCTCATCCGCCGTCGGTAACCCTTAATGTGTAGAGCCCTTTTGTCAATGATATTCCCCCATGTAAAACCACTCCATATGTAAAGTAACTACACTGAGTTTCATTGGTTCAGTTAACTTGACTCCATTGTTATAGATAAGATGCAAGTAGGAGTTGTACTTGAAATGTACTAGCATATAGTTAGAGTAAAGATGCTCTCAGTGGTTGAGCCCATCATTATGGATATAGATGCCATTATGGGTGGAGTAGTCTTCTTCTATTGGTGTGATTCCTTCATGATTTTGATATTTAATTAAAATAGAATGGTTTAATTACTTACAACTCTTGTTTTTTAGAAACAAACATATTATGCTTTTGACCTATTCTCATGTATCCAATTGTTAGAATCAAACAAAAGTTGTTCTCCTAATTCATTTCCATCCACCTATTTTATTTTCATTTAATTACAATATTGTATAGTATTTCCAATCAATAGAAGATAGGTGGGAAATCGTCTTTAACATAAAATGGTGCATTCCATGGTTTAGTTGGGCCTATGAAGCCGAATCTTTACGTGCTTTAGTTTCTGAAAAAACTTCAACTTTTAATACTTTATTCAACAATTGTCTTTTGTATTTTTTTTCGTATTAAACTTAACAATCTTGAATATTTAATTATGGTGTGGGTGTTTAACTATTGCTGATTAAATATTTGCTTTTTACTAAATTAGAGTTAAATATTTACTGAAACAAAATAAAAAAATTTAATACCTTTAAAACATAAATAACGCGAATATGGATTTCATGGGAATTTTAAATAGGTATGTACTACTATTGTACCAAATATCCCAAATCATGGTAAATGCAATGAATTGAGAGATTCCAACGAGGCAACGACTTTGAACTGTTTTTATAGCACTGCCAAGTACCATCTACCACTCTAATATGGGCTATTCGGTGTTCCGGTTGTGGTTGTAGTGGTTGTTGCATGTTAACTGTTAGAGTAAGTACAATGTTAATTTTTTAAAATGGAGAATTATTAAGTCCAACCATTTTACGAGAATGATTATTATATTAATATATATTTTTCATTTTTCATTTATTATAATACTTTAAGTAATATATTAGTTAATATCTATACGAGGAATTAAAATGGTGTAAAGAGGATTAATATAACAGTATTAATATTATTTTAATGGAATCCACAAAATTTGAGGAAGATGGTCGTAATAAAAAACAGTAAATCTTGTAAAAGGAAGTTTTGAAAATGGAAAATGACAAATATTGTTGGACTTATACTTAGTGGTAGTTGTTTGTTGTTGTTCACAAATCTAGTAAACGAAATATTAAAAAATATTGTTTAATATTAAACAAGATAAAAGCAGTTGTTTGAATAGGTCTTATATTCAAAGATTATGAGATGTTTCTCTTACATCAATGGTACTCATGAAATACTTGGCTTATATGTTTTAATTTTTAAATTAAAAATTACTTATTAGTTTTTTACTTATGTTGTTATAAGCAAAAATTTGATCAAGGTAACAGATATGGGTCATTTTTAAAGTAATTCAAACTTTTGTAGAACTTAGGATTAAAACTAAGAGATAAATCATTATTAATTAGGAAGTCATGAACAAATACTATCAAACAAAAATCATGTTCAACCACCAAGTAATGGTTCGATGATCATCACAGTTTTAGAAAAATAGTAAAGAAGTATGGAGTTATGAATTCAAACTTCACAATCTACAAAATTGTTGAACAATGTCATTATCAAAACAACCGTATTCCATCGCAAACCTATAAGGATAATAGGCCGAAATTGTGTTTTACGTCTCCAAATAAAATCACTAGGTTCGTCATAAAATATACGTTTAATACTACATATTTATGGTCATTTAACTCCCTCTCAAGCCCATATGAAAATGAAAATGACAAGGATTTAATTTTATTTCGTGCACTGTAGAAAGGTTAAACATATTATATGTAAGAGTAAATGAATGCATTAGAAGGTGTCTCAAGGTTTTACAAAAAATACGTTGTCTCTAAACTTTCAAAGTAACACTATAACTATCTCAACCTTCAAATTCATCACTTTAATTCCTGAATGTCACATGTCAACTTCTAGTTGGTTTGTTTTTTAAAAAAATTTCATTTTTTTCTGATTTTCTCTCTACAATCTGAATCTGGCACGTGATGTTTAGGAAAAGAAGTTATGCATTTTTTGAAAGTTTATGTAATTATGAGATCATTTTAAAATTTCAAGATGAGGGCAGATTCTTTAAGATAATTTAGGACATCTCCCGGCGCCGAGGAAATGCTGGTATTTGGAGTGAGTTTAGGCTGCATATACCAGAAAGTTCCGATCAGTTGAGGCTTCAGGCCCATATTCACAAAATGGGCCTTCTAAACTAACAATGAAAAGACCGTTTTATTTTCTGGAATCAAAACCTCAATAATTCAATAATATACCCACAATTTCTATACTACCTTATGGTATGATATAACAGACCATTAATATTGAGATTCACGCAAGTTACTTTTAGAGATACTATTCCGCTAGAGGTGGAAGGATTTATTATGATATATGAATGGTGTAATAGTTAATAGCTAGAATGGTATAGTCATTTCAGGATTGAAACGTCATTAATGTAGTAGTGTAATGAACAATCAAATATTTCTAATAATCAATAATCATACATCCCTCTCAATGTGAAGCAAAAAGTTGGGATCAAGGTTTAAATTCCTTACAAACAAAATGTTATATACAATAAAAAAAAATTTCCGTGTTTCTCAATTCAAACTAAACATACTCCAAGTCTATGCTATGTTTCTTAAAATGTTTTTCTAATATTAGAAAATCGAAAACTTAGTTTCTAATATATATTCAAAGTTGTGCCATTTTTATATTCTTATTGTTTATGCCCTTTTCAAATAATAGTTATCTTATGTTAATTGATTGAATATTATTTTTAGTAAAATTTATCATTTTCTCAGGTGTTTTTTATGGTCATATTTTGTACCGTACCAAATTTTATACCATTCATTCAATGGTTGAAATCGACAACACAAAAAGAGTATATTTTATCCTTGTGATTTATCTTGTTTGTCTACTTGGTCATGACTCATGACGGATATCGAACAGAAAAGGATTCGAATACTTATGTTCTCTTTGTTCGGAATCGAAAAAAGCCGCAATCAATACCACATGTATGCAAAGTCAAAATTGTATCACAGTATATCAGATAACAATCAAGTTTCCATGATCCTAAAGCGTCATAAGATTGAAATCGATAAGTGTGCAAGATTTCTTCATCATAGGAGAAATCTCAAGAGTAAGAAAATGATTTTTCATCAACTTTATATCTCTTTCCTAATAAAGATGGAAATCTACTTAAAATTGTATATTAGCTCATATATAGAAAATAATTGCATACAAGTCTTGTAAGTTCTTATATTTGCATTAGAGTTTTCATATTAATTTAAGCTTTGTTTGGATGATAGTTCGCCGTAGTTCATTAAAGTACGGTACAGTACGGTATGGTATGGTACGGTATTAGGCTTTGTTTGGATAGATAGTATGGTATCGTATGGTTTTTTAAATTTTAGTTTTATTTAAAAGAGAACCATGGAGAATCACTAAATCCGTGGTTCTATTTTCATGGTTCTTGGAACCATGAAAAAACCATGAGAGAACCGTACCATGAAAATAACCACACAACCAAACAAATGAATATAAGTTAGAACTATACCATACTATGAAAAAACCATGAACCAAACAAGGCCTTAGTCTTTAGTGAAGTCCAATAATATAAATTGGATAAAATTCTTAAACCCAATTGACCCGTGCACTAGGAGATCGGGTATTTTCAATAACAAAAATTGTGACCCTTTTTTATTTATGTGTTACAGTCTATATGACAAGTGTACATGTAAAATTAAAGGAGTAGCATTAATACAATATGAACAAAATTTAATAAATTATTCCATTTGGTTCTTAATACTAGTCATTTTAGATTTGTTATCAAAAACCAATAAGACATTCTATGTACTATTAAATAACTAATTTGCTTCTTTTACTTTATAATAAAATTCTCTTTCCTCTTACTTATCTAATTATAAATTAATTTATACTTAATCTCTTTCTTAATTAATAAAAGGTAAAATAAGAAAAAATTGTTGAAAATTGCATTGATATTCTAAATTGACAAGTAAAAGTAACCAATGTGAAAGGACTAAAATGATTATTATTAGGAATCGGTGGGAGTATAAAACATGGTTTAGGCTATGATGACTTTGTTGTTAACAAAGTTAATCTTACTCCGTCTCTTATCATAATTGGATCAATAATCACATTATAAAATACAACGAGTAATTTTAAATTTTGAAAAATTACAATTCACATGACACATCATCCTCAATTTTTAAAATTTATTATCTATTTCACGGATAAAAATCTGTGATCCCCAACTTTATGTCCCCTTCTATGTCCCTCGTACAATTTTTTGCCATGTGTCAACTACAATCCTAGTCGACCAAAACCACTTTAACACTGTTAACTCTTCCTCCTAATTTTCTTCTTCTCGACCTGTAAAACTTCCTTTTTAACATAGCAAGTTAGGCTTTGTTCTTCTATAAGTTCCAAATTCTCTCGCAATCAGAGTTTGCTTGTTAGTTATTGTTTGTTTCTCTAGTTCGAAATTTCGAAAGCTCCTTTTGGATTTCTTTGTAAACATTGAAAAAATGGATTATGATCGAACAAGAGCAGTTTCGCAGTTGTTTACTTCAGTATTGAGTGTCGGCATCATGGGGATCATGGATGATGTCATGTCACACAATAGAGGGTGTGAGGAGAGTGATGCCGAGTTTTGAGATTTTCGGGCGAAGAAATTATGGTGGATTTGGTGGATGTAGGGGCGGTTTTAGTGTGATAATCAAATAGAATTAAGTTGCAGCAACGTTGAATTTGTTGAGGTGTGAAGGGGAGAGAGTGTCAATAGAAGACAGGGAAAGCTAGGCGGTGGTTGAGTACTAATGAGAAAATGGAATTATAAATAGAAAGTTTAGAGGTTGAGTTGAAGATAATTTGGAGGATGACGAGTTAACATTGATGTTAATGGTGTTAAAGAGAATTTGGCTACCTAGGATTGTAGTTGACCCATGACAAAAATCATATAGGAAACATAAAGAAGATGTGAAGTTGGGGACAACACATTTTAATTGATTGGTTAAAACATTAAATTGTTTTATTAAAAATATTTCAGTTTCAAACTACTCCCTCAACACTTCCAACTTGAGAGAAATTACATACGTTAACTTACAAAAAAAATATGTTGTTTTTATGACTTATACAAGGGAGATTAAAGTTATTTTTTTCTTGTTTTGCACAAATTGGTCGAGATATTGGTCTCTTATAACAAAAATCGTGTTTTTTAGTTTTCCAATTTGTCCAGTTTTGTATAACATTTTTTAATAAAAAACAGACTAAAAATACAATTTCTTTAATGTCCATATATCCATTATGTTGCACTAAACTTAATTGTTAATTTGATCCAATATTTTGTTATAATTTAATGGGCATGTGACCCAGAGGATAAACATATACTAATTTACCTTATAAACCGATCATAATAAGATTTTAGTTGTCTTGCGACATGTTAGATAAAAATAAATTATTTGGCTAGATTTCTTGGAAGAAGCTCATTAAATACTTTAAAAGATTTAACTATAAAATTAGTCCTTACATTCAAATTTACAGTGCACAAATATAACACATTAAACATTAAATTAGATATTTCTCTTGTTTCAGATCTCATACCTGAGCAGCAATCTTTAAATATCTAAATAATACCAATAAATGCAGTTGGTCTGTTTTGGGGCAAGTAACAACTGTTCATCATCAGAAAATAAAAATTACATTATCCTGTAAAAATTAATTGGACTTGTTATGTTATAATGAAGGAAAATTATAATAGGAATAAGATCTTTTGATACTATTCTCCTTCATGAATGACATGTATCTCAAAAACTATTTTAATAATTTTTAAAACACATGATATTCAGGGAGATGAGTTTTCAAAGATTTGATCCCATCGTAATTTCCCCACAATCAATAGACCTAACCTAAGGCTCCATTTCAATACCAATTACCAAGTTGTTACCAAAAAAAAAAACCAGTTACCAAGTCAACGCAATCGTAGTTGGATATATCATGTTATATAAAGTTATGGTCTGTACAATCACACAATCACAACGTGAATCTTTGTGGGGCTTACTCTTATGTTATCCAATATCAGAGTGGATTTCAATCCCGAGCAAAAGTTCGCTAAAATATATTTAGTACAATTTGGAATCTTTGAGGGATTTACATGTGGGTAGATGCCGGTGGGTGCCAGTGGATTTTACTCCACACACCCTAAAAATTATAAAATCTTTCATTAGGATAAATGTATAAGCAAAATTTTGTTTGACTATACATACCTTAAAAGAAACTATATTGAGCTTACTGCCTGATGTCAATAAAAGTTTACTTAAGCCTACATCGCTCCGAGATGACCAAACCCTCATCGAGAAATCTATCGGTCCAAGATGGTTCGAACCCTCAATTAAAATGAATAAAGGCAGCCGAACCTCCCAAAACTGTTACTACAGAATTCGGGTACTTTGACCGTAAATCGTGTAATCTGTTGATAAGTGATAGAGCGGTTACACCGAGAGCTTTAAAAGGAGCACCGGTCTTCATTGACAAGGTGCAAAACAATTAATCCCTGATTTAAACCGATGTCAAACCCATTTACCTTGAATTTAACTTTGCCAATCTCCCGTCGAGCCATTCTAACCTCTATGTGCGAGCTTAAGGTCATAACAGTGTGGAAGGAGATGATTTAGGCTTAAACATGGTCTAATAGTTTTGTAAAATTGTTTTATTCACAAAAGTCTACTTCTCAACCTGAACAACAATGTTATCATTTTCCGAAATTGCTTGGACAAAAAAATATGTATATTAATATGACTATCGTGCGATTTATCCTAATCTTAATTATAAAAATTTATAAATAATGTTTGTGGAACTTCTTGTTCTTTATTTTAGAGAAAAAAATCATATTGTATTATCTTAAAATTTTTGGTATTATTTTAGTTTTTACCACAGGCCTCCAAAAATTATTAGACATTCTGTTCGGTATTACATATATAAAGCCATAAAGGCTCCAAAAGTGTTATATATATCTATGCATTATATAACAATATTTGTGCATTTCATCATCTTTTTGAATAATACAAATTCTTATGTCCTTTAACTAAGATATTATTCTTTTCAATGGATTTATATGATTCTCCAAGATTTAAATATAAATTACCATTGACCTCATTAATAAATATAGCAAAATGCAAAACTTGAAGCAGGGAACAACCCGCCAAATGGCTCGTAATAGTAAATACAAAATATATATCCATAATCCTCAGTTGACTGGGTCTCCGCAACTCTAGCTTTGTGCATGAGTTCAACTGTCAATTTATACATATAAGCACTTATTTGAGAGAGTCAATTGTTAATTATTTTATGTGGAAATATAAACAGAGTCATTGTCACAATTGTAGCAGAGGGCCCTCTAAATTTGGAATCTTATTATCGCCATTTTCTAATGCTTTAGTAAATAGCTTGTCTGAAACTCAAACCAAAGGCGAATATATACTGCCCAAGTCATCCAATATGTTTTCTATTTTTTTAGCCATATTTTAAAATCATAATACCAAAATCAGTAAATCAGTAAAATAAGTTGACCTATTTAAAGGTTATTCTGTCAAAAAAAATTTTGCGTTTGGTTTCAAAGTTAGCACATGCTTTATAATAAACCATTTTTTTTCGTAAACATAATAAACCATATTTAAGAAGATCAACAATTGTGTTTATTGGATATGAAAAGATATAATAAAAGTTCAAGGATAATTTTTTAAATAATAATGGTTTTCTTTGCCATTTTATAAATTGTGGAGATTAAACCTGCAATTTAACACTTCTTTACTTTTTTTTTGTAAAATTGTTTGTTACTTTCTTTGTATCTCTTGCGAAGAATATATTATGTACACGTTAATAGAGATATTATTCAGCTCATATGATCTAAAAGTGTAGGAAAAAACCAAAAGGAAGATGAGGCAGTGGAAGGTGAAATCAAATACTGGAAATATTAATTACAAAAAGAGCACAATAAATCGGTAGAAGAGGTTGAAATGGGACCCAGAAGAAAGAAAAGAGGAGCAAGTGAATGACACATCAAAGCTGCAGGTAGAGCACGTGGCATGAGAAGAAAAAAATCTCATAATATCATTACCACCCCCATATAAGCATTGTGTGGCACTCTCTGCTCCTCACATTATCATACAAACAACACCTAATTCACGATTTCCTCGTGCCCATTGCATCACTTCACTTCACTTCTCTTTTCCTTTTATTGCTTTAATCTAACAACAATGGATCAACTCATATTGGGTTGACAATTTAGTCGATAGGATTAGCCCCACAAAAGGAAATAGGAAAAGGAAGGCAAATTTGTATACAAAAGCTCAAACAACAGAAAAAACACAAATAATTATACAACTTCCGTCAATAACGGTATTTACACCTTTGTTTTTGTTTTCTTTGAAAATATATATATATATATATATATATATATATATATATATATATATATATATATATATATATATATATATATATATATATATAGA
>CATIWQ010011622.1:0-43271 GCA_949673415.1 Euphorbia schlechtendalii
ACAACATCGATCCTAAGCCAAATCCTTGTGTTCCACGCATCTTTTGGCACCTTTTTCACTCTTTTTCCATAGAATTCCACTTTTGATCCTTTTACTCCTAAGATATACCTAGTATCTACATTTGCATAAAAAACAACTACACACCATGTGAAATATTTTATATGAAGTATAAAATGACTTAAACCATAGTGTTTTATGATTGAAAATATCCTGATTATTTGTGTAAATATACACTTATCACAGCATCCATGTGAACCAGGTTCTTCGCCAGAGTCAAAGCCGTAGGGGAGAGACTTGTGGAAAGTGGGTTAATGACAAACAACAAATAAAAAGGGGTGACTGATACAACATCAAAAATGAACTCCGACATGAGAAGAAGAACCACCATTGAAGGATAAGCAAGGTGCAAGATTGGGGTAATTTCACACCAGCGAAAGACAACATCAACTTGAAATCTTCCAATGTCGGGAGGATAAGATATAAAGCACTCGGTGGAATCTGGATTCCACATCCCTCTCAGCTTGTCCTCAGCTTCGGATTAGAATGTAGGGATTGCAAAAGAAAGTCTCACAGGGAACATCAAAGATGGACTCTTAGGAAAGTGGAGCCCCACATTCAAATAATGTGAAGGAAAACTCTAAGTCGATCGTTGTGCATCCCCGGCAATAAGCTAGAAGAGTTATCTTCAAACTACAGCTACCTACATGCATTTAGAAAAACATTAGCATATTACATTCATTCATATTTAACATACACACATAAGAATTCACAACAAGAAAACACTCACATTCACAGACAAGGAAGGTTGCAGCAAGCAAGGACTCGGCTCGTAGTAGCCAAAGTCAGGTTTTCAATAAATCAAGAATTTCAAAGTTCTACAATAAGAGCGATATGAATGCTACTAAAAGCTAAAAAGAAAAGAAGGCCAAAGAGATCTTAAATAGGCATCACCAATGCATCATCTCCGCCTAGTGTCTTTTCCTCTACAATCTTGATGACTTTAGTCCCGTCGTAACTGTAACCCCTAGGAGCTATATATCCAAAAACAAGAACCATGAACAAAAGAGGTGAGTGCATCAGGCTAGACCAGAGCTGATCAATCTAATCAGGATCAACGAGAGGATACTAATGAATGATTGTCCATGCACCTACAGTGGATAGGTCAGGCGATAGGTAATGGCGACCCTAATCTACTCCCCCTCCGCGCGAAGCTGCTCAGACTCTGTGACCTGCCAGATCATCTCCTGACACTAAGCATCTAGAGCCTGATAATGAGTATCCAAGGCTTGATAGCGATCCTCAGACTCTCGGTAGTGCTGCTCATATTCAGCTCGCTACTACTCAGCCTCCCTTTGGGCTTGAGACCTCTGCACAACCAACTCTTGCAATTATCATGACATACATGCACAAAAATCACAATCACGTACATTTGCATAAATTATGCATAGCTATACACTACTCATGCATTTCACATATCAGAATAAACAAGTCAAGAAGGGAAAGGTTCCTCCGTGATCACATTCTGAGAATGCAAATCCCTTAGAGAAAGGGAATGCTTGGTTACCCGCTCCATCTCCTCCCGAAACTACAATCACAGCAAATAAAAGAGCGTCAAACACTCTAAAATTGTAATGCAAAAAGACCACTATCATTTGGGGGTGAGTCAGTTAATCAAAGACTTACATGTGTGGCATTTGAGGGGTCAAACATGAGCACCTGGCTACTCCGAGGAATATATCGAGTTGTCTCCCTCCCAGAAATGGATATCAAGTAAAAGGACATCTCTAGGGTATTCTTAAATCTCCCCTCGATGATGCTCGAAGAAGAAAAAGTCGAGCTCTGACCCTTGTTAGGCACATTCAGATCAGGGACCCTAAATCTCTTCTTGGCCACCTCTTGCAATGGAAAATAATAATCAGAAATAAGGTCGATAAAAAGTAGAAATGGTTAGTCTAGTAAGACTCATGTACTAGGAAGCCTATCTTGGTACCATTAGTATCGGCAGCGTAGCCTCTACCTCCATAATCATCACTCTCAAGGCCCTACTACCATGATATGATCAACACCAGCTCGAGTCAAGGGGTGTAACGGAATCAGCATGTCCCGGATGAAGGCCTCAAAATCTCCTCAATGACCACACAATCACATGCCGTGCTCCTCAAAATATAGATGTCTATCCTCTGCCCTAGTAATCACTAAGTGCACCTAGAAGAGTCCAGTAGGAGGTATGAGAGGGATACGTCTGTCGGCCACTAACTTAATCTGCCAATGCTAGATGCGCTCACCTAGATACCACTCTTGGGTCCTAGGGCTCTCTATAATGAAACGGTTTCGGAAGATATCCTCCTAGATCCTCTTTAACCTCCTATAGTCAGAAAGCCCACTACAAGCGCCATTAGCTTGAAAACATAATTAAATCAGGTGGGAATATAAAAATAGTTTTCAACAGATTGCGAAGATACCTAACTCAAAAGAAATTAAGAGCCATTACCTGATCGAGTGTCAAACAGTAGAGATGCTCACGGTACCCCTCAACGGAAAGGACCTCCCTTCAATGGGCAAGCAAAAATGAGAAAGTTACGGGGAGCCCTCAAGGACGGTAGAGAACCAAGGGGAAGGAAAGAATCCATACTCGAAAGCCCATGCCTACAAAATCAAAGATAAAATCTGATCAGTTGCTAAAAGCTGAAAGAAATCAATACGCTTATACAATCAAGCAGTGTTACCTGAAGAATCAAGTGGCTGCATCACAACGCCTTCTGATGAGTCCTCAACCCCAAGTCGAACTCGTAGTTTATCTTGGCCAATATATCTCGGGGCCAATTAAAGCCCCAATCCCACTGACATATGCCATGAAAAGGATCAACCCATAGTTGACCCCACTGTTCATGATCGAAAAAAAGGCCACGCTAAGTAATGTGATCATGAACGGTCAAACATTATGAGGAATCTCGCTAGTAGTAATGGGCATCTGACCGGTCCAATGCTCGACCAACTCATTGTAAGCGAGTCCCACAGCTTGAGGCTCGACTCAAAGCAACTCCGCCACACGATGATAAATAGTTGGACCAGTAGAGACCCACTCCATGAAGGTATCAAAGCAAATCATTGTCCCAGACCAGGGGAGTCCAGTAATCGCCATGACATGTGCTTGCATAATAGTAACCTCCCCGATAGCAAAGTGAAAAGTGTGGAAGATGTCACACCACACTTGGCCAGCACGACTTGCGTCGTGTTTGGAAGTCGCGTTGACTGAAGGGATCAGACTAGCTCTCCAAAATTAATGGTTACAATGGCCTGCACAAGCTCTAGTTGGGCTACTTCATGCAGCCACTACTTGTGAATGGTAGCAAGACTGCCGGTAGTAGAAATTGTAAGGAAAAAAAGAAAACATTAGCAATAGTTGTAAAATGCTGCTAAGGAGAGAATCGAACCATAAATTTTTTATACACCCTTCAAAAAATTACAAACCTTTGAAAAATTCCGAGCCATCTCAAATACCATCCAAATTTTTTCAAGCCTCTGAAAAAAATTCTAAGCCAACTAAAATACCTTTAAAAAAATTTTTCAAGTCTCCAAAAAAATTTTCTAAACCACCTAAAATACCGTGAAAATTTTTAAACTACCCAAAATAGCCTCAAAAATAATTTCAGAACCTAAAAATCCTAAAATGCGATTTGAAAATTTACTCGGGACCCAAGCCTGGAGAATTTTCTCTCTCGGCACGGGGAACCGCGAAGCTTTTCCGCCTGAAAATCATTTTTTCGGAAAATTTTCAACTTTTTTCAATTTTTTTTGTCAATTTCGACAACTTTTTTCAAATATATTCATAATTTACTATGCATTTGGGACGTTTGCTACCTATTTCCATGACATTAATCAAGTTTTGGTTCGGTAGTAACCCTTAAAAGCTAACATGATGCATAAAGCGAGGAAAGAAATGGTAAATAGCCAGATTTTGAAAAATACCTGAACCCGAGATATATGAGTTTAACCCAGTATCTCCGGATCAAGCGTCTCTACTAGAGTGGCGGGTGTCAAATCGAACATCGAGTCAGTGTACCTCAAACCATAGGCAACGTCGATATCAAAGTAGAATATGTCTGGTATAGACGTGGGTCGGTATTCGCGCTTCATAAAACTACGGAAGGGTTTTCTGTTTATCTTGTCCAACACATTTTCTTGACAGAGAAAGAGAGAGAAAGTGGAAGGGAAGAATGAAAAGAATGGAAGGGAGAATGTGCATATATAAAAAAAATTTGTAGTCCCCACTTGACCCCACTACTTTTCTATTCTTCATTGAAAGTCTCCTAAAGCAACAAAGCAGTCTTCGGGACACCCCTAAATTTTTTTTATCAAACTCATCATATTTATCTCTTCACCATGTTTTGATTTTTGATTTAAAGGATAAAAATTTTTACTTCGCATAAACTCAATCAAATAATTAAAACATGTGCCGTAAAATGTACTAAAATTGTACTTTTCTCTAATTTGTCACAAGAAGCAAGTCAACACCTTACCAAGAAAATTCAAAATATAAAAGAAGAAAGAAACGGTTATCTCAATTTTTCAAACTCAAAGACTGAAGAAGGAGACAATCCCGTAAAGGGCAACCGAAGAAAGAAACGGTTGGATATCCATGTCTCGGGGTTCGCCTTCGAAATGGATTCAGGCACCCTACTCCAGCAGTTTCAACGGTCAAAATCAACTGAAGGTAAATTCATAAGGGCACACAATGATCTCAACCGAAGAAAGAAATGGTTGCCTATCCCATAGCGAGTTATTAAAAGAACACCGCAGAATGAAATGATCGACTCACCTACAAGGGATATCAATCACCATTAATCGAGGATAAGAAAGTTGCCAACCGCACCGGTCAAGTATTTTCTCAATCCCTCCACTCCATTTCGTGTGATCATACTGGCTATAACTAGTAGTGATCCCATGAGGAGAAGTTGTGAGTACGGGATTTTGTTTTAGCTTTCGCTTTCGATGATAATGGCTTTTCAGGAATTAATCCTTGAATCTCACAGTTTTTGATTATCCACCGATCTTCAAATGGGAGCTCTCCTTGTAAAACCATAGACGGACGCCGTAAATAAAAATCAGTGAATAATTTTTCAGGCTCTAAATAAATATTTGGGACCATAAATAAATATTTAAAAGCCTTAAGTGAAAACATAAAGGCTTAAAAATATTCTAAGTGCATAAATAAATGTTTAAAGGTCCGAAATAGTTACTTAATAAAAAATACTAAATAAATAAAAAGTAATTATAAATTTTTTTTCTTCACAAAAATAAAGCCGGGGAAGACACATGTTTTATCCGCCGAGCAGACACAATGAGCGGACACATGATGTCCACCGAGCGCACACACCAGCCCGCTCGGCGGATAGATATGTCCATTGAGCAGACATATGTATCCGCTGAGCTGATATAATAGTCCACCGAGCAAACTAGAAAGTTCGCTGGGCAGACTCGGACTCGATTTCCCCCCTATTTAAAGGGGGGAATCTTTTTGAAAAGAGGACCGGAAAATTGTTCAAAGAACGAATATTTTTTTAGCAAAGAGTATTTCAGATTTTCTATTTACCTTCCTTTCATCTATTTTATTTTTCTTCACCATCTTGGGTAATTTCGGACCTAAAATCAATTTATGTTCTAAATCCCATTATTTTCCAACAAAAATCTTTATTACAAACCAAACTAAAGAGAATGAGGAGCAATCCCGTGGATTTAGCGGATTAGTCGACGTGGATTCACAATGAAAGGTTAAGCCTTTAAGTTCCTAGAACTATCTTTCTTATATTTTGTGATGTATATATTTTCTTTTCTTTCAAATTTTGGGATGAACCCGATTTTCATCATCGACCTAGGTTCATTTGTTTATTCTTTTTTTTATTAATTTATTTTTATTCAAGTATTTAATCATTTATTTATTCATGTGTTTATCTATTGGAGTTGATTAATCAAATATATGCTAGAATACCCTAATGAAGGGAATTAAAATTATTTCCGGATAATAGACCTCACATTTTGCAATGGAATACTTTTCACTTAAAAATCGGCGAGATAAATCAAGTCTAAAATTGAAATTTTTTCAAGATAAATAATTTCTTAAATCTTTTGATTTTTGACCAAAAGGCCACAAGCGCCTTTCCGATCACACAATATCACCCTAATCTAATAATCACTAACTGAGTCTTGTTTTGTACACTAATCCCAATTTGTTATAATTTGTGCTAACCGTCGTGGATGCAAGATAGATGTATGATAAGAATTTTATTTCTCCTTCGAGCATTGCAAATTCAAATGTAATTTATAGATTGAGCGGGTGCTTGCATCCCCCGAGGATTGTAAATTATTATTTTATTTTCTCGCATGTTTTTACTGCTTTCTATACTTTTTTAGTACATTCCGCATGCGCGCTAAATCAAATTATAAACTGAAAAATAGCTTAAGCTCAAATATTCATAATTAAGAAATGCAGTGTTCTGTATATGTAATTTAATGTGATCCAATAAGAAGTAAGCAATTTATCCTGAATCCGAATCTCTGTGTCTTAGTGGGCCGTCCCTGGATGTTGAGCCTCACAGGACTTTAATTCCTAGATTGGCTTATCTAGGTGGTAACTTTAACTACGAGACATTGATTTCGGGGTTTGAAGATCCAAAGTGTTTTAAACCAATTTCTTTTTCTTTTAATTTAAACTTTTAAGTCCCCGATCCAATACTATTTCTTTTGATAAAAACACCTCGGTGGACCGCGCCTATCACACGCACACTCTCGGCCCATCATATCCGTATCGCACTCGCTTTGGTCCTTTTACAGAAGTGTTAGAATAAATATAGGTCTACAATGTGCATTACCTATCATCTTAAGCTTTCTAGTAAAATAGTTTCGATGAAAATAATGCAGAGAAATTGAATTGAAAAAATAGTAATTCTCCTTATTAGGTGAAACTTGATTAGAGTAATGAATATTCCATAAAAATAAAATAGAAAATGAATAAAAAAAGTGAAATATATTATCTTGATCCATAAGATATTCTAGCAATTTCAATTCTCTATGTTTTTTGAAAAACCCCCGGAGAGACAATGTGTCTCTCTGAATGCTAAATGATTGGAGCGAGAGAAAATTTTGGGACGAAGTCCCCAACTAGATTGGTTCCTTCAGTTGCATACAAAACTCTCACCCCTCTATTATTAAATAAATCAGTACTCAAGGTGAGTAACACATAAGTTACAAGAGCGTTTGAGTTTCGGGTTTACAATAAGATCCAAAACTGAAAAGCTAACCAATTGCTTGTTACACTTAAAATGAAACCAACATAAATGAAGAGAAGAGATAACCTGATCCACATTCGATTGCACATCTTTGAACATGAACTTATTTCTTGAAGTCTAAATTGACCACGTGATAGTGAACCACAATACCGCACCAAATTCTTTTGCACGACCAACTTCGAAGAGTGCTTGCCATTGTTGAAAAAATGCCACTGATGTGTGAGGGATGGGGCTACTGAAACCGAGCCATTTAAGTGTAGCAGTCTAGGCAATATAACTCCTAGAGAAAAACATAAATACATGGTGGCTCGATACCTAGAGAGGGAAAAACGGGCAGTAGCTGTCATGCACGAAATTGCAACCTCTGTTGAGTAGGAAAAGTTTCATTAGTAGCCATCCATGGAACAACATCCAAGTAAAAAATTTGACTTTAGTTGGTGCACAACACTTCCAAACTTGCAAAAAATCCAACGCTAGCTTTGGCCAACGATTTGTTAGATAAAAGCTCAAACAAAAGCTTGATGCGGAGTAATCTTTTCCTTCACCTGTTTCCCATAAAAATCGATCTCTCTCATTATAAAAGGACAAGGCTAGCTGCTGCCTTCCTTTGGTTAAATCAATGCCAAAGATGGATGGATATGCTAACAATATCCATGAGCGAAGTTTGCTGCATCTTGCTTGTAAATTAAGCAGTAGCTTGCTCCTCCAAAAAAGCCTACCAAACTAGTTCGAGTTCACAATAGCTTGACAGCCCACTATTATCGAGGTGTTCTTTTGATTGCACATCTCATATAAATACGAGAAAAGAAATTCAAGGGTTTGATTTGAAGTCCAATTATTGTACCAAAATGATGTATCCATTCCATTACTTAGGCTGACCCGATTATTTAAGGAGGCTAGCTCCCATGACTACCCATGGTAGCAACAAGAAATAATGTCCATCTAAATTGGTGACAATTTCGACCAATCAAAGGTTAAAATATCATGCTAAAACCGAAAACCATGGCGACGAACACAATAAGCAAACCAAAGCGTGGTGGTATTCGACGATCTTAATTTCCACAACATTTAAGAAGTAAGTTTCTGATTATCAACTTTAAGTCACGAATGTATAGCCCTCCAAGGAAAGAGGTAAGTTGATTATGCTCTAGCTTATTCTACGAATACCACCGCTGTTCGCATCACCTCGTAAAAGAAAGTTCCTCATCATATGATTTAACTTCTTTTCCACCACTGCCAGAAGTTTGTAGATTGATAAAAGGTATACCGGAGAGAAGATAAGACGAACTTGATGAGAAACATTCTACACGATTAAGAGAGATAACTTCCCTTCCAGTTTCCTAATATACTTGAGAACTTGGCTAGAACAGGTAATCATTTGAACAAAATGCGGGGCTCCAAGATAGTTAATGGGGAATTTTTTGACTCAACATCCAAGCCATGTAGCGTAACGACAAAGGCTGCCATTTTTAACATGAACCCCCATTAAAGAGCTTTTGTGGTAGTTGATTCTCAAACCCGAGATTTATTAAAAGCATTTCAAAATTTGCATGAAGTTCATGATGAAGGACTCCTCAATCGGAAGGAAACAAATGGTATCATCAATGAATTGTAATAGCGAAATATCTGGCAATGAATTATCCAAATGAAAACCTGGTAGTATCCCCTCACATACACTCACATCAACTAATTACTTCAACCCTTCGATGGCCAAAACAAAAATGAAAGGGGATAAGGGGTCGTCTTGTTTCACCCCCTTATGAAGCTGAATGGGTTTACATGATTTCCCATTAATTAAAAGAGATGTCATCGACTTCTTTCGGTAATTGGATAACCATGAAATCCATTTTTTATCGAACCCCATCTCCACCATCACCGCATCAATGAAGGTCCAAGAAATGTTGTCGAAAGCCTTATGAAAATCCAACTTTAGCACAAGATAAGGTCTCCTTTTCCTATAGATCAAATTGATCACCTCGAAAGCAAAAAATGAGCATTCGTGGATATTATGTTCCTTAATAAAAGCAAATTGATTGGCGGAGATTAAATCAGGAAAAATTGGCTACAAACAGTGAGAGAGAAGCTTCACAACAATCTTATATACCCTGTGAATAAGCGCAATTGGATGAAAATTGTCCCAATTCGAGGTCCCTGGGGCTTTCGGTATCAAAACTATATAAGAAGTCTTGCTGGTGCACGGTAGTTCGGTGGGGGCATAGAAATGATTGAAAATATTAATGATTTACCCCTTTAATTCTACCCAAAAACTCTTGTAGAAGAAAAAGTTATAACCCTCTAGACCTAGGGCCTTATTCTCTTCGCAAGAGGAAATAGCAGCCCATATTTCATCCTTTGAGAATGGTTAACTTAAATTGGAATTTGATACATTCGAAACCTTTGCAAATTAAATCCTACGAAGAGAGAATAGAATGATGGGAGATGACTTGAAAAGATTTGCATAATAAGATCGAATTGTTGCTGTAATGGAGGGTACCATAAGAGTCAACTGTCCGTTGATTTCAAGTTGCGTGATTCTATAATTCTGGTATCGAGCTGCTGCAATGCGATGGAAAAAATATGTGTTTTGGTCCCCCAATAGTGTCCAGTTAACTCCCGATTGTTGATGTTTGATACTTTCATGATTATAGTGATGTTGCAGCAAGGAGGCTCGATAAAGGTGTAATTCGAGAGTAAAGGACTCAGAGAGCCGTCTTTCGCAGCTACTCGTAGTGAGGGAGAGAATCTTAGATTCAAGCCCCTTTACTTTGTCTTCCAGGTTCCCATAATTTTCACAATACCATGGGTGAATATGGAAGCTCAATCTTTCTAGTTTATAATTGATATCCCGACCACTATGAGAATCACAAACTTCCCTCCATTTTGATCGAATAAAAGACAAGAAATCTGGATGATCCCACCAGCAATTAAGGGTGTGGAATAGTTTGTGACCAGTTGAAGTGATAGACCGAGGCTGAAATAGAATCGGCAAGTGATCGGGAAGAGTCGAATCCACAGTCAAAATTGATAGAGCTGACCATAAATCCGATTTACCACTCGGAACCAAAACTCTGTTGATTCTCGAATAAGAATGCATATTTGTCCAAGTGAGCCATCGATTGCAAAAATCTACCCCCCGATCACTCTGACTCATGCAGTACCTCATTAAAATAACCGCAAATTAAAACTGGATGTAGCGGTGTAATAAGCGATAATAAATCAACCCACATTTGGTTCCTCTCGCTCGCAAGTGTAGACCGATAAAGCGCAACCATGTACCCATCAATAGAGGGGGAAACTAGATGAAAAATGCACCATCTTTCAGACGAATTGGTCAAGGTAACGTTGAGCAAAGCTGTTTTCTAAGAATATATAATCCCACCCGACAAGCCTTGGGAAGGAGAACAATGAAGAGAGAAATCATTGTGTCCCCAAAATTTATGAGCTACGCTTCGTTAATCCCCTTGCATTTTGTTTCCAACAAAACCTAAAACTAAATATTATATTTACGAATGCATGAATGAATAAAATTTTGTTTGGCATGGTTGCGAATGCCACCATGACTATTCCTGCTCATGAAAGAAAAAGACATAAAAAAGTGCAAAAAAATCCTTGATGGTACCTCGACGAACGAGCTTAAATTCCCGTGCTACCATCCATGGATGATAAGATATCGTCCTTATGTTTGTCTTTAAAAAGACTTAGCTTATTTCCAATCATAAAGGTGAGTAAATTCTCATCTCTAATTGATTCTGTGGGGGGGAATTCAAATCCTGTTCATGTTCTGGATATCCAGACCTGAGGAACTAGAGCTGCTATGAGCTAGAACTGCTTACTCATTATCAGAATGATGTTGTTGTTACCTAGGGCTGATGGTAATTTTACTTGGGGAACTGGTACTGTTGGACTGATGTTGCTGTTCATAAGGGCTGATGGCAATTCAGCTTGGGGGACTACTGCCCGATGTTGGCAGTTTCACGGACTCCTTGATCGTGGCTGGAATGAAAGAGCAACTGATCAAGGGGGAGTCATTGTTGACCGGAGACTTGAGCATAGACAAGTTTTCTCTTTCAAATGAAGTGTCAAAGGTCGCAGAGGCTGCTGTATCGCGGCAGTAATCCATGGCTTGTATGAAGCTAACTTTTACCGATATGACTACATCACCAACTTGAAGGTTTATAAACTGATTCCCTAAGTCATTAGGATCCGAGATTACACAATAGACCACATCTAAGCATTTAGGCTAATCAAAGTTGAAGTTGATGGAAATCAATTTACCAAAATAAGTCATGAGCTGTGATATGAGAGGTTTTGATAAAATTGCTAGTGGAATTCTGAGAAACTTCGTGTACATTAGGCATTCATTCTCACCACATCGTAAACCAAATCTTGAACTGATAACCAATCTGATTCAAGAAATCCCAACATGGCATCCGTTGAGAAAAAGGACATTACCGCCTGGTTCCCACCGACCGGTGCAACAAAATCCAAGGTGAAGTTCCTGTCTCTCACCATTGTATACAAATCAGGAACATAATTGATCTTTCTTACCTTAACCAGGCATGAACGAGAAATCCAAGGCGCAAGGGTGTAGTCCCGATTCAAAATAGCCTTGATTCTGGTACCATTCACCACTGCAGCGGTGTAAACTCTACCTGTGATTCCGTATTTGGCAAAAATTGATTGCATAGCTTTGGAGCCATGGGAGTTTGTGTAGTTCTCAAAATAAACCTTGTTGTTTACCGCAATAGAGGGATTAAGAGAGTGGGGACAGGGCAAAGGTTGGGCTGCTTTTTGTGTGGCGAGGGTGGTGGTAGGATATTTCCGATGATCCCTGGAGGGGATAACGTCTGAATAGGGTTGCAGTAGGGTTTTGAGTAGGGTTTTGCGATCCATTTAACGAGAGCCCGTAACCTAAGTGGGGGCAATGCAAGGTGATGGAACATGGAAACAGCCCATTGGATCGGGCTTCTAGTTGGCTATTCCCTAGCCCGCCCGTTCCAAGCTGAGAGTTGAACCACGGGGTTTGAGAGAAGGCTCAGATCTCCCTATTCATAGAGAAGAGGGCATCGCATGAAGCTGATTCCAGTTCTCTATGATTAAATATTCTTTGGTGAATGTGATTTTCATTTCTCATTTTTTACGAATGACCATTTTGCATTATCGAAATAAAAGAATTTTTATTTCAGTTCTTATAAAATAATAATTTTATCCTCATAAAAATAGTTATTCCACGAATAAAACTTGCCATTATCTGAACATCATTATAACTGAACTCACAACTCATAAACTCAGTTTTGCAACTTCATTTGTATTTTGAGGACACAGAAAGCTTATTGTAAATATTATATTTTTATATTTTGACTTAATTTATTTACTGTTCTTAAGATAAGATCGTGCCTTATGAAATCCGTGTATTGGCTAACTATATCAAGACATTCTGAAACTTAATCACTTTTTTTAAGTATCATTCTAAAATTTTAAAAGTTCTAACTAATCACATGAATTTGGTAAAGTACATCAGTTTACCCCATCAAAACTACATGACAGATTCAGGTTGGTTTGAATTTTTAAATATGTAATTTTTCTCGCTCCAATTAGAAGTCGACATACAGTGTTGAAGAATGCAAACTGATCCTTTTTTCAATATTCAGGGAGCTAATTGAAACTTTTAAAAGTTTAGGATGTTAACCGATAAAATTACCAAGTTTGGGGATCTTAATGCAGTTGGCCCTGTAATTTCCTTGTATAACTCATAGATAGAAATTAACTCTCCAAGATTAGACAACATGATTTCATGATCATATAGATCATTGAGAAGATCTGGGTGAACCTAAATACTCTTTCCATCAACGGGTTTGAGTTGCGAAATAGCGGTCTTAAACATGCATCAAAGATCATCCCATTGAATAGCTTTTTTTTTCGATCAACTTGCCAAATGTCATTTGCTCATTTCTCCATTAATTTCTACTTTAAATAAGACAAGAATCACAAAATCTATAGTTGGAGGTGTTTTTCGTTGACTATTAAAAATAACTACTATTAAATATATACTCATATATTAACATATTATAAAAAGACCCATCTATCGAGAAGCTTTGACTGGCAGTGGAAACGGGCAAATGCACATTTTCTTGATGATTTTGGTTAAGCATTTATACAACCTACTTTCTTTATAAATCTATTTAATTTTTTTATCAGTTAACATTCCAAATAATATGATTATACAAAGAAAAAATAAAAGATTGCCACTTTGGTACGTTGCAACTATTTAATTAATATAGTTTGGTGCTGATATTCCAAAGTCACCAAATTATTGTTTTTTTAAAATAATAATAATTTTTCAATGTATTTGATTATAATTAGAGATGAGAATGTCTAGTGGTTGATGTCTTAGCCTAGTGGTAGAGACTGAGTTTGTGACTCTAGAGGTCATAGATTCGAATCACTTCCGGGGTGGGTTGGGAATTTTTCTTTGTAATTTAATAATATAAACGCATTTAATTTTTTTTTAAAAAAAAAGATGAGAATGTCCAAGAAAATAATTTGCATAAATTAGAAGGCACATACTCTGATTATTGTATAAAACATCTGAGTTTCCTTATTGTTTCTTTCAAATGTTATGGACTTCACGTATCTTATTAAATATTTAATTTTTTCATTTTTTATTCTGCAAAAGTCAAAATGGCGATTATAAATTTTTTCATTTCCTTTATTTAAGAAAAAAATTTAGTCCACAGCATTTGTCACGGACATAGTAACTAGATTGACATCTCAGATTTAAAAACGATACAACATGGTAAAAAATTCATTAACTAATAAAGATGGTCATACACAAGGAAAGTATCACTTCTCAACTATAAGATAGCAAGTTTGATGGATCTACCTGAATGTTTGTAATTGAAAATTTTAACCGATGGATTTTGTAATTGAAAATAAACCAACATAAATGTATACTAGACATAAAAACGTCTGTAACTACATTCTCACCCCCAAAATACTTCTACTTCAGTTTGTCCATAGGGACCACGCGATGTAGAACCAAAGCGATATTGCGAAGTCCTTGTATAATCCCTCCATAAAAAACGACCATCATAGATGTAAGAAGCTATATGGTAAGGATGACAAGACCACATTGATGCCTAGCCAACGGAAAATGCTTCGACATGCCGAAATGCTTTTTAGGCAGAACATGAGCACATGTTCAATAGGCTCAGACTGGTTGCAAAAGAAGCACTTGTCATCCAAAATAGCTCAGCAACCTCTTTGGAATAAGAAGGATTTAGTTGGCAACCTCAAATGAAGCACAAGCCAACAAAAAATATATCTTTGGAGGGAGTAGAGATTGCCACACTAACATGAAGTCAATGGCTGGGCTCGTCCATCTCAGAGTTAGGTAGAAACCATGGCAAAATGAGGCAACCGGGTAAGATATGTTTGGACTCTGCTCCCATTTGAAAGCATCCCTTATGTCGGAGAAGGTGGACTGCTGTAAATTATGCCATAAATCCATCACTATAGGCATCTCCAAATCGAACAAACATGGACAAGTTTCAAAAATCCAAAGATATAGTTGACGACATCTTTCTACCACACTAGAACGAAGACTTCGCTTCCAAAAAGGTCTCGCTACGCCACAATTACCAAACAATGTATTGCATCCATGAGACATTGTGCAACATGTTCGGTTGCAAAGCGAGAACAAATTCAGAATTAACAATTTCAGCAGTATTCTCATAGTCCAATTGTCTTCCCAAAATAATGTTGTATTCCCATTCCCAATCCTTGTTCGTGTATTTAATAAAAAGTGGCACCAAAAGCTGTCCACTTTAATGCAGTCCGAGAAAACATTTTCCCAAACGGGGGAGAGTGTTTTTCGGTCCGAGTTGACGATGTTGGTAAAAGATCTGAATCAATGTCTTCTAACATAATAATCAGCACATAAAGTGTTAGTCTTTATGTCGCGTAATTTTCACATCCATTTTAAAAGCAAGCTACAATTAATGAGTTTTGAAATCTCAGATGAAAAGCCCCCGAGTTCTTTTAGTAGATTTTAATGGTTTCCCAACTTATTTTGCTAATTCCGCTTGATGTTGAATCTCCTCTTCAAAGAAAGTTTCTCATCAATCTAACTAGCTTTGTATTGACACAATCCAGGATCTTAAAAATCACCAACAAACAATTTGGTAAAGAAGCAAGTATCGAATTTAATAATATTATCCTTCTAACATAAGATAAGCAACTCCCTCTCCAATTTGCTAAGCGATTTTGAAATTTCAGAATAAGGAGATCCCAACACGAGATAGGAATGCGTTTGATGCTTAGTGGATCACCAAGATAAGTAATAAAAAATTTAACAATGCAACATCCAAGAGTGTTCTCACATACATATAGCAAATCGTCTTGCATATTAATCCCTAGTATTGAAATTTTGTTATAGTTTATTCGAAGTCTCGAGATTAGTTCAAAGTATTTGAGAACATGCTTGAGGTTTGGAATGATTACTACGTTCGCTGGAAGAAAACAAAGAGTGTCGTCCGCAAATTGAAGTAGAGAAATTTCTAGTAGTGTGTCATCTAAATAAAAATCGGGAAGCAACCATTCTCTAATGCTTGCATCAAATAATTACTTGAACCCCTTGAAGGTCAAGATAAAAATAAAAGGGGAAAGCGGGTCACATCTTTGCACAATCGGATCGGCGTTATTGGGTAACCATTACACAATTTGGATGTCGTCAAACCTTTTCGATAATTAGCTAGCCATGATATCCATTTTTCATCAAAACCCATCTGACGAAGAACAACATCAATGTAATCCCAAGAAACGCTGCCAAAAGCATTATGAAAATCTAACTTCAAGACAAGCAAGATTATCGTTGTGATTGAATTGAGTGTAACACTTCGGATGCAAGAAATGGACAGTCATGAATGTTCCTTTTTTTCACAAAAGCAAATTGATTCCCAGAAATCAAACATGGAAGTAATGCTTGCATGCGAATAGACAAAATCTTCATCACATTTTTTTATATTCCATGAATCAAAGAAATCAACCAATAATTATTTAAAGTACAAGAACTGGGTATCTTGGGAATTAATGTCATATAGGAAGTCTTAATGGAGTGTGGAAGCCTCAATGTTGAATAAAAATTACCCAAAAGCTCCATTATTTTTCCCTTTAAGTGCGGCTAAAACCTCTTGTAAAGTAGAAATTAAACCATCAGGATCCGGTGATTTATTTTTCCCCACACGAGTTCACCACTTGCCATGCCTCTTCCTCGAAAAATGGAGCAGTAAGATAAGCATTCGCGACACTATCAACCATATTAAAGTTTAGACGCCACAATGAGAATGGAGCAAACTTTGGAGGGGAGTAAAATCTAGTATAATAGGATCGAGTTGTTTCAATAATGGCATCCAAATCATTGACAAGTACCTCATCAATTTTCGTATGCAAAATATGATTATTTCAAAATTGTACGGAGGTGGTGTGGTCAAAGAAAGAAGAGTTATCATCTTTTTAATAGGGACCAATTAAATCGTGATTGCTGATGCCTCAATTTTTCCAAGTTGCGGCTGTGTTGGAAAATGTCCACATTTGCACCCCTCAATGCCATCAATGATGTATTATCCAAAGGCCATTGAACAATAGTTGAAGTAAGAGCAAAAATCTCAGCCTCTAACTTCCTTATTCTATCATCCAAACCACTAAAATTCGCTAAGTGCTATTGTTTAATCACCCTGCTAAAATGACCTAGCTTGAAGTTAACATCTCTATTCGCATTTCCACTACAAATACCCTCTCATGCAACCTGACAAGTTTAGAGCAAATCTAGGTGATCCCACTAATAGTTTAAAGAGTGGAAATGCTTGTGTCCCTAGTTAGACGTCAAGTAAGAGCTGAAATGTATTGGAAAGTGATCCGATAAAGTGAGTCCATCATTTTGATAGATTACGTAGGCCATAGGTCCACAATATCACAAGATACAAGAACTCTATCAATGCATGAAAAGGCTTGGCTATTAAACCAAGTGTAGTCTCGCCCTTGTAATGGAAAATTGGATAACTCGCATTCGTTGACAAATTCTTGTAAATGTGACATCGAAGAATAATATCCCCCACTTGAGCGTTCTGACCTATGAAGCACTTTGTTAAGGTCCCCACAAATGATTTCATTAGAAAGCCCATGTATAACGGTACAAAGGTCATTCCACATTAAAATTCGTTTGGACGAATTTGTTGAGCCATATATTACAATGATGTTCATATCTAAATGGTTGGTAGAAAATTGAGCATGAATCCATTGAGAACTCGAAGAGATAACCATACCTTGAACAATTGATGTATTCAATGAAAGAAAAGATCCCACCCAAAAAATCAATCAAAGGAACAACATGTGATGTAAAATTGTTATATCCCCAAAATCGATGCGTAACGTGGTTTGAAATTTTTACCACTTTGGTTTCCAATAAAACAAAGAAATACGTATGCAATTTCTTAACATATGAGCATATGTAGGATCATTTACCACCATTGGTCATGCCCCCTCAAAAATTCCAACAAGTGAATGATAACGGCATAAAGTAACATTTGAAAACCTTGAACAAACATCGACTTTAATAATTACCTCGATTCTAGAGCGTCCAAGATGATTGTCGCATGCTTATCCTTGAAGTAACCAATCTTCTTTTCAGTAGAAATGGTTAAATAATTGTTATTCTCTACTAATGGATTCGCTATTGAATTAGTGATCACTCGGTTCATGTTAGCAATATCAGGATCAGAGGTGCTTTAAGACTTGGAAGTTCTCAACAGTTTCGCTAGCAGTCTTGGGATATCGTAAAAAATCTGCGCATGGGGCTAATGGGAAATGCAAATATAATTCCTATTAGGGTTGTTTTAATCAATTTTTTGGCCAACCATTGGTGCCTTGATTGAATCGTGTCAACCTATAAAAATGACTGAAAATTAATTGTTGTTACCATGTAGTTTCGAAAATGCTAAAATGTTATCATCTACACCTTGGATTTGCGATGAGTGGTCAAGCTGATTTTTAGCTTCAGAAAATGTTAGATTCTAGGACTAGGATTCTTGAAAAAAATTCCTTGGATTCTCAATTGTCTCGGGAATCTGAGAACAAGAGGCTTCATCCTTCTCATGCTCAAGTTGACGAGTAGAAAGGGGCTGCACATAATTATCCGATAAACTAAAATATCTTGAGTTCTATGAATACTCCTTGTTGATATTGTCAAAGGAACTAACTATTGTAATCGGAGATTGAGGGTTGTTCGGAGGTTTTGTTTCAACGCAAGTTAACTTGTCGAACTTTGAGTCACTACTAGAAAGGCCTGAGTTATGGCATTGCGAGCATGTCGTTGGTTGTCTAAAATTGATAAAAACAAAATATTCAGCAACCCCATTTGCAAGTATAAAGGACTAATTTGCGCTCTCAATCATGCGGTTATCAAGCACAAAACAACATTCAACCTATCTAGGCAAATATGACTAAAATCTAGAGTGATGAAGGTACAAAAAGAGGATAACCTTGAGATCAACTCCTTAGATATCAATGCAAGAGGGATGCCCATGAAGTTGATATAGAATAAGCATCGTTTCGAGATAAAAGTCTAATGGGAAATTCATCGGATTGGAAAAAACATCTTGAAGTGGCAGCCAATCACCTCCTAATAAGGTTATTTTCGCATCGCTAAAGTGAAAAGCAATAACAACCATATTCCCCCTCATCGAGGTAATAAAATTAAAGGTAAATTGTCTATTAGACATCAACTCAATAAGGTCTGAAATCGAACAAATATTTCTAACATTCATTAAGCAAGAAAAATGGGACCATACCACGGTAGGAAAAATCTCTTCCAAGATGATTTTGACCATGTCAAACGAAGAGGTAACTACCTTAGCTTAAATTCGACAATCTCTTAGGGAATTTCTCAATTCAAACTTTCTAGAGGCCAGTGCTTGAGTTTTCTTGATTGGTTTTTTATAGGGCACCTTAGCTTCACATGAAGCATATTTAGCCTTGAAGGCCCACAAGCAAATATTCTCAATGGACATCACATTCAATTTATAAAGAGCCTCATATGATAGAATGGAATCGACGATACTTATGAACCCAAAGTATATGTTCTTAACATTTCATCTTCTCGAAAAATAAACCAAACCATTAACCCCATATTTATAGAAGACTATTTTCATTCCCGAGGAGTTGTGGTTGTTTGGGAAATTTTCAAAGTAAATGTGCGGTTGTCCGTGTTTGCCAAAAATTGATTAGAGGCTGAATTAAAATTAGAATTAGGTTGAGAGTTTCAGTTGGGGAATACCATCGTGATCAGGGCTGCAGTAAGAGAGGGCTCAATGTTTTCTACCAAACTCTCTTGGTTGCACCAGGATAGAGACCAGTGAATTTAACCTATCTCTACTAGGGTAGGATGCACCGGGAGAGAAACTAGTGACGTCTACCTAACTCTCTCTTTGAAAGGTGCACCGATAGAGAGTCAGTGACTTATACTAACTCTCAAAGGTTTCACCGAGAGTGGAACCCGTGGCATCTACCTAACTCTCTCAAGGATGGGGGGTGGCTTAATCATAATGGTATGCTTATGAACAAACTAAATGAAGAACCAAATCAAAATATCACAAGCAAATCCATGCAGCAGTCAGTAATAACTCACTTCTCATAGATGGATTATCACTAGAGGATAATGATCAAAACTGACTCATAATTCTAATAGGGTTCTTGATCAAATAGAGTGATACGTTTCTAATGGTAAATAGTAGGTTCTAGCAAATTGATTCCAATTTTAGTATTTCGATTTCAATTACAGTTGTTGAGGGTGGTGATCTTTTGGGTTTAATCGGTGGTTGAGGGTGGCGATATATGATTAGCAGGTTCCAACAACTTGAGTCCTGCTAGCATTCTGATTTCAATGACAGTGGTTGAGGGTGGCGATCTTTAGGGTTTAATCAGTAAATCAATAGATCAAAATCCGACAATGATAACGAAAGAGATGAAAGAAGCAGGAGGTGGTTTATCAAAATTGATCAAAATCTGGCAACGATAACGCTGGATGATCGTGGTGAAATCATGGTGGCATAGGCAGAGGCTCTGCTAAGGTTCAGTTTCTTCTCACAAACCTAGTTGAGAGTTTTTTTTCTTTTGCTGTTATTTTTGGTAGGCAAAGAGTTATGCGTTCGAGAAGCTTTATCTTGGTTGATGGATTCTGGATATAATCATGTAGCGATAGAGTTGGATAACAAGACACTTTTCTATACATTAGTTAATCAAGTGATGTTTTTTCATATGTTGCTTCTATTATTCTTGATTGTAAGTTATATTTTTGGCATATGTAGTTGGGTGAAACGGGATAACAATATTATTGCTCATAGTTTAGCAAGATCGACTCACTTGAATGAGGATACCAAGATTTAGATTATTGTTCTTTTTTTGTGTTACTCATTTTCTTAGCTTATAATACAATATTTTTCCTAAAAAACGAAACAGTTAAAGTACTTTTTTTACAACAAACATTTGTTTATCGGTAAAAAGACTTGTAAATTTTAGGCAGGACCCTCTTAAACTTGGCCTTAAACACCCATTTATCCCTTAATTCTCAAAAATTCAAAATAACCTCGCAAAAAGTGCATTAATTTTCCTCCTAAATATCAGGTTATTATATTTTGGTTGGAAATAGTCATGATAGTGTAAGACCATTAAAATGTGGAAAAATAAGCTTACATTTAGAATTTATATAATTGTAAGGCCATTTCTTTTTAACATTAGTGTGTTTAATATTGACCAAAAAAGCTTATAAACATCTAGAACTTATGATAGTAAGACCATTTTTACTTTTAATTTCTATGAGTTAATTAAACTAAATAAATCTGAATTGAAATTAGTTTATTTTATTATAAATTTATAATTAGGTAAAGCTAAACAGAATTGGTAATATCCCTTAATTGATTTCAAATTAAAGAGAAAGATGGCCCAAAGCTTTCATTCAAAGTCACGAACAACCCATCCAGATAGTTCTTAGCTCAGCAAAATGTTATGCGCGTATATTCCGTGTGGTCAACTGACATGTACCAATGTTATCAAACAATCATGGTCATAGGCATGCTTTACCTCTTCGGCTTAAATTTAATGTTCCATCTTAATCAAGATATAGCTTTTCTTTAATGTAATTTTTTATTTTATTTTCTAAACAACACTATCAATTCTAGCACAATTGGTCTTGCTTAAAGACCTCTCAACCTCAAAGGTACAAGATCTAAGTTATATTTTCTTTTATCTTTATATGATTTATATAAAGTGATTATCTACAATAAGGTTCTTCACCGAATCGATCTCAAGCCAAACAACTCATCTCAGTAAAAATACTTTATAAATTATACTCCATCCTTTAGATTAGATTTTATAATTCTATTTAATAGCAATAATAATGGTTGATACAAAACTTAGGGATGAATTAATAATTTATTATCCTAATAAATAATAGTTAAAATAAAAGATTGGAAAAGTCGTGAAAATGGCGGTTTGGCGGGAAGCTAGGCAACTTGTTTATTTGGCCGGAGTAATGAATATCATAATAATTATAATCATGCATACCACTCATACTGTACCAAACAAATTAACAATCACTCTCTTCACTTATACTTTGAATTGTTCATATAATAAAAATCTCTAATTAAATTAACTAAAAATAGATGCTATATTTAAGAGTGATAGTAAGGTATATTAAGGCTGAGTTAAGGCCCACGTGGTTGGCCATTTCAGGCTCATTTGACTCTTTTAAATGGAGCCATTACAGCGGTTACCACTGACTCAACCAAATAGCCATAAATGCGAGAATATTCTCCATTGACGGATAATCATGATCATAATGTGCAGTTACGGAGGTAAAGGTATAAAAGAGAAAGACCATCAACAGATTCAGATATCACACAAATATACTATATGCTACTGTATTTCTCTAGAGTAGGTCCCTGGTTAATATATATTCTAACTTTAGCATCGGAGTTGCTATGCCGGCACACCCGGCCTAGCCATTTGATGCTTCTACTCTTTTATAGGCTTAACTTGGATGTTACAATCATGATAAAGGATGGGCCTATTGGTACTTTGACATCATTTGGTGTGGTGAGCGTGGACGAACTACGCGAATTTGGATAACTCCAAATCTCCCTTTTGACAAAGATGAACGACAAGAACAGAAAGAATGTGGCAGATGTGTTACGTGAAGGAACACCAAAGCCTACCTTTAACTCAAAAATGGCACCCCCAAGATTAACTCCTCGGTAGAAGCTAGTTGGATCAAGGTCGGCCCCCCGAACTGAACCAAATCAAATTCCAATAGACACCCGAGGGAAAGAGATCCTACGCAGGCCCATATCCAAAAGATGTGGACTGACAATTTGAACTTCTCCAGCATGAGGTGAAACTGGCGGAAACTAAAGTCTTAGCTAACCTGACAAAGCAGAATTCATACATAATTGGGGAAGTACAAGGGTCGGTCAATCACATGAACACCCAGATGGCGTAGATTTTGGTCGGACAAGAGCTTTTATTGGGGGCTAGAAAGATGATTGTTCCAGTCAAGCTCTTCTTATTCTAGGTCCCATCAAAGCCGATCACAATCACTGTACATGTTGTTAGACATGATGTATGCCCTAGAGGTAATTAGGGTGATATGTCTTAATTGGTTATAATGTACAAACGGTTTTGGATTATTATTAATAATAATTAAGGCATCTTTGTTACTTATCAGTGTTTTCAATTTATTTATGTATCTCACTGGTATCATATTTGTATAGTATTATATATATGTGCACTGATAAGACAAAGTCCATGACTACTTCATAGCGTAAAAGTGCGAGGATATAATGGGAGCTATGTGGTGTGAGAACTACACATACGTGTTACTATGAATAGTCATAGTTCATTGAGACTGGACATCAATCGAATGGATAGACTAGCATGGGTAGGCTTACTCCTAGGATTATATTCAAGCAGCCGATCTCACAAGCTGAAGGTGGCACCTTGAGTTAACACATGAATGTATTCGGGTTTTACATTGGAGATCGCTATAAGATAGACACTTGGAAATAACTATATCCATGTATTGGTGTCATGTCTTATTGCAGTAGCAGTACAAGTATCCTCAGACCTGAGATACTGGTTACCTTATATGGGAGTTGCTATACTTTGTGTCATTCTTATTTATACCCTAGCAATCAGGATGATACGGGTGATTACAGGTATAGTGATGATCATATGTTAGTAAGCCAAGTAGTTGAGATGGGATCCATCGCTCCTGATATAGTGATATAATGAGAGATATACCTTAGGGCCCCTTATTGAAGTGACAACTCATAAACCTCTAATTAAAGTATAAGATTGATAGAATGGGTTTCTAGTCAATCTTGATACATAATGGTTGAGTGGTGTTCTTCGTGAACAAGTCTAATTCAAGGATAGTTACGGCTATTACATGAGCTGACACTTAATCTGAGCTCAATAAAATTGATGGTACTTAACTTAATGGAAGGAGTGTATTGTATTGGTTACTACTGTAGAACTGGAGTAAGTCACAAACACATGACGTTCCAAGTATGGATACACCTTTATTAGAAAGCCCATTTGATCGTCTAGAGCTATCGGGTTCCATATCGGTTTGGAACATTGAGCCTAAAGGTTCCTGGATGAGAAGCCAAGTTTAGGTTAACCTCTAGCGGCTCAATACTTTGGGATCCTATGAGAGCACACACTTTGGGTCTTTACTAGACTAAGTAATGAACTTATAGAATGGGCCTATGCTTAGAATATTTGTTTGTCGAATTTATTAGAAGAATTATTAATTGGTTGGACCAAATTAATAATTAAAGGGAATAAAGAGAAAATTGCATGGAGCGGAGCAATGGAATTTTCTCGTTGCGAGTGGGCCCCAAATGAACACATGATGTTCAAAGTGGGGCTTATACAGCTACCCCGCAAGCTAAAAAGCTTGCGGGACTTAACGCGTAAGGAAAGCCCGCACACATAAGTGGCTATGCGCAATCCCGCAAGCTTGGGCTTGTGGGAAGGCCCGCAAGCCCAGCTTGCGGCACAAGGCAAGCTCAGTAGGGCTTACCTTGTGGAGGCAGCCATGGGTTAGCCCGTGAGTCCAAGTTACCTGTACGGCTAACCCGCATGTGGGATGGGAATATTCCCATTCCACATTAAGTTATAGGGGGAGTCATACACTCCCCATTTTCCCTATAAATAGGTCTCCACTTCTCTATTTATTTTACACACTTCAGCTTAGTTTTCTCTCTAAGTTTGACATCTCTTTCTTCATTCGTTGTGTGAGATCCTTCACTAGTTTCTTCAAATAACAAAGAATTTCTTTAGAAATATCTTTTTATTAGACGAGAGCCTTCTCAATTTATATTTTCGGGTTGGTCTACGAGCGGTCTAGCAGTTACTGTCTACTAACAGGTTCTACCTTTATGAGGTTTTGGTCGGTGAAGATCCACGTGGATCAATCATAGAGGCTATCCTAGTTTGGAGGCTCATGTTAATGAAGTTCTAGCGAATTTCTCTAAGGGAATGTCGCATCCATAAGAGAAAGAGAAGCACGCATCAACTGGTAACGTTCTAAACTTAAATCCTAGGTTTCTTTTATAAATTTTATGAACCTATCAGCATCTATGGAATGTTTTAACTTAGTTTATATCAATCATGGCATGCTTAGGAGATCCTTTAGTTTGATTTTAAGTTTTGAAAATTCCTCCTTGCTATGTTGCATGCTTAATTACTATCTTAATTAACCAGTAGTGGTATCAGAGCCTGCCTTATGCTATGCATGATTGATTATAATATGTTGAAATGATATTTTCTATGAATTGATTAAAGTATGCTATGCATGACTTAAGTTTCAATTCCTATTATAGAAAATTATGTGATAACTAGATTAAGGTTTTGCTCAAACTTAGTTTAGGTGATTATCATATAAAATAGCAATGTTTTACCACACATGTAAATGCATTAATTGAGGTTTGTCCTGTACTTCACTCAATTATAGAAAAAAATATTTTAATCATAGTTGTCTGTGCTACAACAAATCGAAGTGGCCATTGTTATTTTGGCAAGGATTGGACTTGGCTGCTCATTCACCTTAAGGGGGCCTCTCCTGCCTGGAAATCTCCATTGGTATTAGATTCAAAAATACCCAAGGGACTTTTATGACTTAGTCAATTTCTAGTATGAGAATTGGATTCCGCATATGGTTTTACAAACATGGTTTAAGTTGTTAAATTAAAACTTATAGATATAGGTGCAATAACTTAAACATGGATCTTGTTTATTTTGCATTCTATGTGGAGTCTTGGCATAGTGGAATGATTACAACCACATCATTGACAAATACACACAAATTATGTATTATGATTTGTGAAACTCAATGATGAGGGTAGTGTCCTGCTTATCATTATATGATATAACAGTCCTGAGCATGTTCCTTTAGAGTTAATAATTCCAAATAACCAGGAATTATTATTTTCATAATCATATCCATCGTATAAGATCTAGACTAGGGGGAGAAAAGTGGCACCAATAAAATCCCCATAATAATATTAAGGTGGTATATAGTCTTCCCATCATAAGTCGTGATACGAACCTTGTTAACGGATGTAAGCACATGTACAACATGCCTTCCCTTAACATATGTTTGGTTATGAGACTAGATGGGTTAATGCCTTAACCAAAATGGGTTACTTGGCCATATTATTGGAGGTAATGCCTAATTGGAGACACATTTGAGGAGTAGTACAATTGGGTACGCACGTCTCGAGAAAGAGAACTTAAATGGATTAGAAATTGCATGAGATGTAAATGGATAGGTTCCAACCATGGTTATCTTGTTATGGCTTGACTTGATATAGCGGGTGTCATGATGAGTGGCTATGGATGCTACCTACTAAGGAAAATTGGTTGAACCAAATTTCTTGAATTTAAATAGAAGGGGCTATTTGAATGTCGAGAAAATAGTAGGAATTATGTGTTTATTTAAAGACCTTATATTAAATGCATGTACCTATACTAATGTCTAAACAAATATTATCCTATATCTAGGTTGAACAATGAATCTGAACATAAACCTTCATCTAATACTTGATAATAAATTGATAGGGATCAATTTTGACGATTGGTTCAAAGCTCTTAGAAAAGAGCTTGAGAAAAGCCACATGGATTATGTTCTAGATAATCCCGAACCAATCAATCCTAATGTTGAGGCTTCTATCCAAGAGAAAGAAGCATATCTTAAGCACAAGAAGGATGATTTCATGGTGTCATTATTGATGCTTGAAAACATGAGTTTGAAGCTTAAGAAGTAGCATGAAGGCATGGACCTGAAATCCATGCTGATTCATCTTAGAGTACTTCATGAGGGCATGAAAGTTGAATGGAATGAAATATTGAGATTCCTCCATAACTCTAGGAGAGATGTTGGATCCTGGCCACTAAGCCAAGTATAGAGTACTTAAAATATTCAAGGATATTGGCTTAGATAGGAATCGAGATAGATTCCAAGCATGGCATACAACTTATGATAGAATGTCTGTCTAATATATATACACCCTTTTGTGAAAGATTATCTTAAGTCAAGAAAGACCAACAAGATATATGAGTTTATTAAGAAACTTAGAAGTTTTGAAGAAGACCTGAGGGCTAGAGGAACAGGTACCTTGCAAGTAAAACTTGCATCAAAGGTAAAGGTTTAAAACCCATCAACAGGAAGGTCAAAAGTGTGGTTATTGAAAAGGAGAAGCCCAAAGGAATATGTTTCATGTGCGGAAGGCCAGACACTGGAAATGTGATTGTAAAGCTCTGTTTTCTGAACAAGTGAAGAAGAGGCCAAGTGAGGTATCTACTTTAGGTATGTTCATGATACATAGTTTCTCTATAGTTCCCTATGAGTCTACTTGGGTATTGGATACTGGTTGTCATACCCATATCGGTAATTCTGTGCAGGGATTACAAAACAATATGAGGCTTGCAAAGAGGAAAATGGACCTAAGAGTTGGAAATGGAGCACAGGTTACTACAACAGTTTTAGGGACATATAGCCTTCGTTTTCCTAGTGGCCTAGTTTTAGTTTTGATCAATTGCTATTATATTCTTGCTATCACTAAGAATATTATTTCTATTGCGTGTTTAGCGATAGAAGGATTTGAAATTTTATTTTCTAATAATAAATGTCAAATTTGATACGATAATTTTCTTTATGCTTGTGGAATATTTGTTGATGGCATTTATGTTCTAGATACTAAAATCGAAATTCTAAACATAAACATTGTTAAGAAATTGAGATTGGATAATGAGAAATCCTCATACTTATGACACTATCATCTAGGCCATATAAATGAGACTCGCTTAACTAAGTTACACAAATGTAGAGACTTGGGCCAAATGGAATGGGAATCCAATGGTTCGTGCGAACCTTGTTTAAAGGGGAAGATGACTAAGAAACCTTTCAAAGGAAAGGGTCAGTGTGCCACTAGTACTTTGGAAATAATACATTCCGATGTATGTGGTCCAATGAGTGCTAAGACATATGAGGGTTTTGTTTACTTTATAACCTTTATCGAACGATTACTCACGATATGGTTATTTATACCTTATGAGGAACAAGTCTAAGAGTTTTGAGAAATTTAAAGAGTTCAAAACCAAGTAGAGAAACATCTTGGAAAAGTATCAAGACCATTTGATTTGATCGATGTGGTGAATACTTAAGCCAAGAATTTTAGGATTATCTAAGGGATAATGGTATTTTATCCCATTGTACACCTCCTTATACACCCTAACACAATGGAGTGTTAGAAAGGAGGAATCAAAACCTACTTGTTATGGTTCGGTCCATGATGAGCTAAGTAGAACTCAAGAGATCCTTTTAGGTTTATGCACTTGAGAGTGTAGATTATATTCGAAATAGAGTGCCCTCTAAATTAGTTCATCAAACTCCATACGAAATGTGTTATGGTAAGAAACCCGCTCTTTATCACCTGAGAGTTTGGGGATGTTCTGCTTACGTAAAGAGGATGAGTTTAGATAAGCTGGGTGCTAAGTCTTACAGGTGTCTATTTGTAGGTCACCCTAAGGAGACTTTGGGGTACCTTCTATGATCCCAAGAAACAAAAAGTCCTTGTTTCTAGAAATGCTCAATTCCTCGAGAAGGAGCATATACTTGCGAAAGTGATAAGTGTATAATTACACTTATTATCACATTAATTTTATACATTAAACACTATAGTTTTTGTCATTTTTACACTTCATATAAAAGATTTCACGTGTTATGTAGTTGTTTTTTATGCAAATGCAGATATTAGGTAAATCTTGGGAGTAAAATGATCTAAAGTGGAATTCTATAAAAAAAGAGTGAAAAAGGTGCAAAAAGATGCGTGGAATTTAAAGATTTGGTTTAGGATCGAAGTTGTCGAAGATCGGTGAAGTTGCAAGAAGAATTCTGAGTAAAATTAAATTCACGGTCACGACAATCATTCACGGTCACGACTTGTTTACTTCAGAAACAGAGGTCTGCCAATTAAAGATTCACGGTCGCAACTTATGTATCGTGGTCGTGACTTGGATGGTTTTCTAGTATTATCCTCTTAACTACCAACCACCAGATAAGCATGATCAACCGCAATCAACTACCAACGAACAGACACCTATCAGAAGTCAACCAATCATGAAACGGTACCTATCCTTTGTGGATTATATCAAAGCTTCTCAACCAATCACAATGAAGAGATACAATCTTTCACCAATGGACACAACCCTTGATTTGGATAGACGCAACCCTTCGAACTCTATAAATAGGGCTCCAAACCCTCACAAATTTCGTGCATGGTGTGCAACATAGAGTGCAACACCAACAGATGAGAGAGCATTAGAGTGCAATTAGAGAGAGATATAGTCTGTGTATAGATAGAGAGTTCGCTACGTTCATAAGTGTTAGCGAGAAAATGTTTAAGTGATTCGAATCCTTGTTTCGATCACAAGATTTCTCTATATTCTCTAGTGATTGTTGTATAAGTGTACTTGTAAATCACTTATCAATAAAAGTTTTCATTCTTCAATATTCGTTTGTTCGATATTAGCAAAGAATAGCATCCTAGCGGAGGTTCTATATGGGCCGAGATCGAATTCAAAGTAGATGCAGGAATTGCGGGAATTGATGACTCCCGTTAAAGAGTGGATAGGGTTTGATCAACTTTAGCTTTCACTTGCTTACCTTACAACTTTGCTTTGTTTTATACTTATACTTTCTATTTCGAAGTTTATGATATATCTATGTGTTATAATGCGTATTTCATGCTAAGTCATTTATATTAATCAAGTTATAAGCATTGGGGTTAATTTTAAGAGTAATTTTGGGGTTAACAATATCATGTATAATCATTGGATCTGTGATATAATGCTGTTTAGTAAGCCAACATTTTTGGAATGGTAACTTGCTAAATGTGGCTATGTGAGAGCGACCCGTACTAAGCGTAGTATTGATGTTGTCCAGGTTTATATAATTGTCTTATTTCATTTGTGCTAGATTTGAAAAAGTTATTTCATGTGTTGCTCTGTGGCAAATCATTGAACATCTGAGTGTTTTGAACCGAGTTTGTTAGATTAGTTTAGTGAATTGTAACATCTTTGTTGAACTTGCATGTTTTCTCTGCTATACTTGTTCATAGTGAAAATCTTTATATTTAGATTCTCTAATCTTTCACATCTATAGTTACTCAATTTTTCATTCTAATCTTCCTATCCAAAAATCTCAAATCTATTTTTATTTTCTTTACTTTGTTTTTCCCTTGTTGATCTTTATACTTGGTTCCTTCCCTGTGGGTTCGATATCTTTTAAAACTACATCGCAACTATATACTTGCAGTTATCATCGTTTTTCTATTTGATAAGAGGTATTGACAACACCTGCATTTCACGTGAACAATTTTTTGGCATTATTATTAAGGATAAGCCTTACGAAACGAGTGTAGTGAAGTCTTGTGAATAAGTTATTAAACTTATCAGTAGAAAAGTGGCGAACAAATTTTTGGCGCCATTGCCGGGGAAGGCAATAGCGTTCTAAAGATCAAGTCCGGGGAAGGCAAGTGGATTCTAGAGATCGACATTACCGGGGAAGGCAATTATATTTAATACATTTGTTTTTCTAACTATTTCTAGGTACAAGTCTAAAATTTAAAGTATTTGAAGAATTAAAGAAGTTTGCGACCACGACATAAATCTCGTGCTCGTGAAGTTATATAGCAAAACCTTCTGCACCTATTTTGAAGGAAATCACGATCGCTCTAGGCCTTTGCGATCGTGACATGGGCCTTAGATTCTCCTTCAAAATAAATGGGTTTTCTCTTTTCTTACTTTTCTTTTTCAAATTTTTTGGACTAGTTATTTATATGTTTAGTTTTTCATTTTAATAGCATCTCTTATAATGAGGACATTGTGTTCTTTAATGTGGGGGGGTATTTGTAAAAAAAATCCAAAAAAATTGAATAAAATAGAAAAATCGAAGAATTTGAAAATTTTTTGTTGATTTTCGTGACATTTATACATTATCATTTCTTATACTTTACTAATATTTTTCCAAGGTTATTATGAGTGTTAGGTATTACAAGTTTAATGTTAGTGCACAACATTTACCAAATTGGCAAGGATGAGTGGTGAGTAACATTTAAGAGCAACATTCCAAGTAAGTTTCGATATATATTTCATTGCAACATGAATTAGTATAAGTTATATAGTTTTAGTTTAATGCTTCCGATAAGTTTAAGTGGATTAATATCTAAAGGTATTCTTACTATCAGTTTTATATGCAAATCTTGAATAGGTCGTATAAGTATTGAGTGTGTTTAAAGTGTTAGAAAACTATAGCCATAATACTTTGAAATTGATCAATAAAGGATGAGGGTATTAAAGAAAAATCAAAAGAAAGAGAGGATAACCAATGAGTTATGCAAAAGGTGAGGAATGGTACGGAGTAGAAAATGCAACCATTCATTGAGTGAAAAAAAAAAGAAAAAGCAAGCATAGCATGAAAAATGGGTGCAAAGTACAAAGTACTTCAAAAACATATGCTTAAAAGAAAAAAAAAATGAGAGAGTAGTATGGAGCATAAAATGCAACCACTGAAAAAAGGGGAGAGTGCTATGGAGCATAAAATGCAACCACTGAGAGTGTTTTTAGCATCCTAGGTTACCTAAAAATGCCTTGAGAAAAATTAATCAAATTGTGCTTTCTATGTCCTTTATAATTTATACTATGCTAAAGAGAAGGTAATATTCGAGTACGCATATAACGCTTATATGAAGATGCGATTCTATTGACTTTCCATTAAGAATAATTATATGCAACTAAACTATATAAATTGCACATTACTAATTTGTGGGAAATTTCGATCTTCTATTTGAAATCTTTTGCAACGTGGAATGTGGTACTCGCTGCAACAGTCTTTCACCAAATAAGGTACGAACTTGATTACCAATTTTTACACTTCGGTTGAATTTACCTTGAGTACAGGAAAAAAGTTAAGTGTGAGGGTATGATAAGTGTATAATTACACTTATTATCAAATTAATTTTATACATTAAACACTATAGTTTTAGTCATTTTTACATTTCATATAAAAGATTTCACGTGGTATGTAGTTGTTTTTGATGCAAATGTATATACTAGGTAAATCTTGGGAGTAAAATGATCTAAAGTGGAATTCTATAAAAAAAAGAGTGAAAAAGGAGCAAAAACATGCCTGGAATTTAAAGATTTGGCTTAGGATCAAAGCTGTCGAAGATCGGCGAAGTTTCAAGAAGAATTATGAGTAAAACTAAATTCACTATCGCGACAATCATTCGCAGTCATGACATGTTTACTTCAGAAATAGTAGTTTTCCAATTAAAGATTCACGGTTACGACTTGTATATCGCGATCGTGACTTAGACAGTTTTCTGGTATTATCCTCTTAACTACCAACCACCAGATAAGCATGATCAACCACCATCAACTACCAACGAATAGACACCTATCAGAAGTCAACCAATCATGAAAAGGTGCCTATCCATTACGGATTATATCAAAGCTTCTCAACCAACCATAATGAAGAGATGTAATCTTTCAGTAATGGACACAACCCTTCATTTGGATAGATGCAACCCTTCGAACTCTATAAATAGGGCTCCAAACCCTCACAAATTTCATGAATGGTGTGCAACATAGAGTGCAGCACCAATAGATGGGAGAGCATTAGAGTGCAATTAGAAAGAGATATAGTGTGTGTATGGATAGAGAGTTCGCTACGTTCATAAGTGTTAGCAAGAAAATGGTTAAGTGATTCGAATCCTTGTTTCGATCACTAGATTTCTCTATATTCTCGAGTGATTGTTGTATAAGTGTACTTCCAAATCACTTATCAATAAAAGTTTTCGTTCTTCAATATTCATTTGTTCAATATTCGCAAAGATAGCATCCTAGCGGAGGTTCTGTATGGGCCGAGATTGAATTCAAAGAAGACAAAGGAATTGCGAGAATTGATGACTCCCATTAAAGAGTGGATACGGTTTGATCAACTTTAGCTTTCACTTGCATACCTTACAACTTTGCTTTATTTTTTACTTATACTTTCTATTTCGAAGTTTATGATATGTCTATGTGTCATAATGCGTATTTCGTGCTAAGTTATTTATATTAATCAAGTTATATGCATTTGAGTTAATTTTAAGAGTAGTTTCAGGGTTAACAATATCGTGTATAATCATTGGATCTGTGATATAACACTATTTAGTAAGCCAACATTTTTGGAATGGTAACTTGCTAAATGTGGCTATGTGAGAGCGACCCGTACTAAGCATAGTATTGATGTAGTCTATGTTTATATAATTGTCTCATTTCATTTGCGCTAGATTTATAAAAGTTATTTCATGTGTTGCTCTGCGGCGAATCATTGAACATCTGAGTGTTTTGAACCGAGTTTGTTAGATTAGTTTAGTGAATCATAACATCTTTGTTGAACTTCAATGTTTTCTCTGCTATACTTATTCGTAGTGAAAATCTTTATATTTAGATTCTCTAATCTTCCACATCTATATTTACTCAATTTTTCATTCTAATCTTCCTATCCAAAAATCTCAAATCTATTTTTATTTTCTTTACTTTGTTTTTCCCTTGTTAATCTTTAGACTTGGTTCTTTCCCTGTGGGTTCGATATCTTTTAAAACTACATTGCAACTGTATACTTGCAGTTATCATCATTTTTCTATTTGATAAGAGGTATTGACAACACTTGCATTTCACGTGAATAAGTTTTTGGAATTATTATTAAGGATAAGCCTTACGGAACGAGTGTGGCTAAGTCTTGTGAATAAGTTATTAAATTTATCAGTAGAAAACTGGCGAACAAAAAGCTATTGAGAACAATATGGAGTTAGACACTCAAGAAGATCAAATAGAAAATCAACTGATTATTCCTACACCAGATATACAAGATAGTGTAAGCATGGAACAACCTACTATAACACCAACATTGCATATATACAATTAGCTCAGTCATGAACTCTCAACATTGTATATATATAGTTAGCTCAGTCATGAACTCCAGCTTCATATCAAAGTCAAAGTGGATATTGTCACTCACACTAATAGCGTCACTATCATCAATAATGTCACTATCATCAATATCATCATCACTCGCATCACTCTCATCATCACTATCTTCAAGATCGTAGGTTAGGTCAGGCTCCAATTGCTCCCGAGCGATATGGATTTCTCATCATTGATGATAAACATCTTTTTCTTATGGAAGATGATGAGCCCAAGACTTATAAGGAGGTAATGGAAGGATCAGAATCTGATAAATGGTTTGTAGCCATGAGGTTCGAGGTGGATTCCATGTACAAAAATCAAGTTTGAAGCTTGATTGATGCTCCAAGTGGGATTAGGCCCATAGGATGCAAGTGGGTTTTCAAGAAGAAAATTAACCTCGATGGTAACGTAGTTACCTATAAAATAAGGATGATTGCAAAAGTTTACATTAAAAAGAAGGCATTGACTATGATGAAACCTTTTCACAGATGGCCATGCTGAAGTCTATCAAGATACTCCTTGTCATCGTCGCTCATTATAATTATGAGATTCTGTAGATGGTTATGAAAACAGCATTCCTTAACGGGAATCTGGACAGGGATGTGTATATGACACAACTCGAGAGTTTTACATCCAAGGATAGCTCGAAGGTATGTAAGTTGCAGAAGTCCATTTATGGACTTAAGCATGCATCAAGGAGTTGGAATATTAGGTTTGACGAGACAATCTGAGAAATTGGATTTGTGTCAAATGTTAATGAGCCCTGTGTATATAAGAAGGCTAGTGGGAGTGCGGTCATTTTCCTTGTATTATATATCGATGACATATTGTTAATAAGAAACAATATTCCTTTTCTTCAAATAGTTACATCATTGTTGTCAAAGAAGTTCTCTATGAAAGACTTTGGAGAAGAAACTTTTATACATGGTATAAAGATCTACTGAGATAGATCTAGAAGGCTGCTAGGTCTTTCACAAAGTACATACATAGATAAGGTTTTAGCTAGATTTAACTTTGAGCAGTCAAGAAAGGGTTATCTGACAATGTCTCACAGGATTAACCTTTCTAAATTTGAGTGTTTGAGAACACAAGAAGAGAGACTGCTCATGAATGGAATACCCTATGCCTCAGTGATAGGATCCATCATGTATGCTATGGTATGTACTCAGCTTGATGTCTCACATACATTGAGAGTCACGAGCATATTTCAATCTGACCCAGGTGAGAAGCATTGGATGGTAGTTAAAACTATCCTTAAGTACTTACGTAGGACTAAGGATATGATTTTAGTATATGGAGAAGGTGATCTCTCTTTGGTAGGAAATAGTGAAGTGAGTTTTCAGTTTGACATGGACGATTATAAGTCCTAGTCAGGGTATGTGTTTATGTTAAACGAAGGGGCAGTTGTTTTGAAAAGTTTCAAAAAGGATACGACTACCTATTTAACCATAAAATCTAAGTACATAGCTACTTCAGAAGTAGCTAAGCAAGATATCTAGCTTAAGGGATTTATTGGTGATCGTGGTGTGGTGTCCAACATTGTAAATCCAATAGCGGTCCATTGTAATAACAATGGGGCTATTGCTTAGGAAAAGGAACCAAAGTCTCGTTAGAGAAATGGACATGTACTTAGAAAGTACCATCTGATTTAAGATATAGTAGATGGGAAAGATATAGATTTAGAATACATTCCAACAGATTAGAAAAAAGCAGATGGACTAACTAAGCCATTGACTCAAGTTAAATATGACCATCATCTTAATGAGTATGTCTTAATTAGTTATAATGTACAAACAGTTTCAAGTTATTATTAATAATAATTAAGGCATCTTTGTTGCTTATCAGTGTTTTCAATTTATTTATGAATCTCATTGGTATCATATATGTATAGTATTATATATATGCACACTGATAAGACAAAGTCCATGACAACTTCATAGCATAAAAGTGCGAGGACATAGTGAGAGCTATGTGGTGAGGGAACTGCACATACATGTTACTATGAATAGTCTAAATATCCCTAGTCATACTTTCACATGAATGGAGCAGATAAACTAGCATGTGCAGGCTTACTCCTTGGATTAGATCCAAGCGGCCAATCTCATGAGCTGAAGGTGGTACATTGAGTAAACACATAAATGTATATGAGTAATACATTGGAGACCGCTATAAGATAGACACTCTGAAAAAACTATATCCATGTGTTGGTGTCATGTCTTATTGCAGTAGTAGTATGAGTATCCTCAAACCTAAGATACTAGTTACCTTATATGGGAGTTGCTATACTTTGGGTCATACTTATTCATACCCTGGCAATCATGATGATATGGGTGATTACGGGTATAGTGATGATCATATGTTGGTAAGCTGAGCAGTCAAGATGGGATCCATTGCTCCTGAAATAATGATATAATGGGAGATGTACCTTAGGGCCCCTTATTGAAGTGACACACTCATAAACCTTTGATTAGAGTATAAGATTGATAGAACGGGATCTAGTCATTCTTGCTATATAATGGCTGAGTGGTTTTCTTCATGAACAAAAAATGAGTTGACACTTAATCCGAGCTCAATGAACTTGATGGTACTTAACTTGATGAAAGGTGTTTATTATATTGGTTACTACTACAGAACTGGATCAAGTCACAAGCACGTGACGTTCCAAGTATTAGGGGATCATATGCCTTTGCTAAAAAGCCCATTTGATCATCTAGAGCTATCGAGTTCCCTATCGATCTAGAACACTAAGCCTAAAGGTTCTTGGATGGAAAACTAAGTTTAGGTTAACCTTTTGCAGCTCAATACTTTGGGATCCTTAGAGGTCATACACTTTGGGTCTTTACCAGAATGAGTAATAAACCTATAGACTAGATCTATGTTGAAAAGATTTGTTTGTCAAATTCTTTAGAAGAATTATTAATTGGTTGGACCAAATTAATAACTAAAGGGAATAAAGAGAAAATAGGGAAAAATGCACGAAGTAGAGCAAGGCAATTTTTCCATTGCGAGTGGGCCCCAAACGAACGCAAGATGTTTGGAGTGGGGCCTGTGCGGTTGGCCCCCGAGCTAAAAACTCATGGGCTACTAGTGCATGGAAAAAGCCCATGTGCACTGTCCATGGCAGTGCTTGGGTGCTGTGTGCAAGCCCGCAAGCTTGGGCTTGCAGGTAGGCCCGCAAGCGCAGCTTGCGACACAAGGCAAGCCCACTAGTGCTTGCTTTGTGGAGGCAACCATGGGTTAGCCCGTGGGTCCAAGTGACCAGCATGGCTAACCCACATGTGGGATGGGAATCTTCCCATCCCACATTATGTTATAGGGGAAGTCAATCACTCCCCCTTTTCCTTATAAATAGGTCTCCAACACTCTCTTTATTCTACACACTTCAGCTCAGCTTTTCTCTCTGTGTTTGACATCTCTTTCTTCGTTCATTGTGCAAGATCCTTCATGAGTTTCTCCAAACAATGAAGAATTTCTTTAGAAGGATCTTTTTATATGAAGAGAGTCTTCTCAGTTTATATTTTCGGGTTGCTCTTCGAGCGATCTAGCAGATGCTGTCTACTAACAGGTTTCTCCTCTACAAGGTTTTTATCGATGAAGATCTGTGTGGATCAATCATAGAGGCTATCCTAGTTTAGAGGCACATACTAATGCAGTTCTACTAAATGGCTCTAAGGGAACGTCGCATCCAAAAGAGAAAGAGAAGCACACGTCAGCTGGCAAAGCTCTAAACTTAGATGCTAGGTTTCTTTTATGAGTTTTATGAACCTATCAGCATCTATGGAATGTTTTAACTTAGATTATATCAATCATTACATTCTTAGGAGATCTTTTAGGTTAATTTTAAGTTTTTAAATTCCACTTGCTATGTTACATGTTCAATTACTATCTTAATTAACCAACATGTGTATCGTAGGAGCATATCACCACTATAACCCTCAATTCAAACTATGACCCCCGTCAAGCAAGAAGAGAGGCGATGGGAGAGATCCCAAAGCCTTGTAAACTCCTAAAGTGAGAGCTATCACAAAGAGAACCATCACTGAGGAATTTCAACAACTCCCATAAGCATAAGAGAGAACATTCCGAGCACAAGAGGACTAAAGCCCATGTTAGACTGAGGGAGGAGAGAGTAATGAGAACACACGAATAGCCTCACCACATGAATCGATTCATTCCATAGGAATACATGGAGGTGCCGTAGATAGAGCCCAACCACGGATTGTGACTGATAGAATCGAGGATAATGTTCAATAAGCGACCGATGCCAAAGAGTAGGCCATGGTTTACAAGGCGTTGAAGTGGGTTCGAGGAATGTTTATCGATGTAAGAATCGATCTTATAATCCTTGAGGTTGAGGTTGCAGATTTAGCGTTCTCAGTATAGGTGATGCAGGAGCCATTTTCAAAGAAGTTCCATTAATCCGTGTTGTCAAAGTACAATGGAAAGGAGACCTAACCCAAGTTATGAAGGTTTTCAATCTGTCCCTTTTTATCACCGGGGCTACGGACTCGATGATGTGCAAGCTTTTCCCATCCACATTAAGAGGATCGGGTTGTTTTGGTTTGAGTGATAAAAACCAGGATCTATTTCAAATTTCAACCAACTTACATAAGAGTTCTTCCTCTTCTTTGTGACTCTATCCCATAGACTCAATCGGTGTAGGATTTGCAACTCATTAAGCAAGGCAAGCAGGAGCCTTTAGGAGATTACATTGACCGCTTTGACAAGATGTTGATGCATATTAAAGGATGCAATGTGGATGTAGCCGTAGAGATCTTAGGTCAAAACACCACGAATGCAGATCTGAAGAAAGACCTGATTCCTAAGAGACCAATATCACTAGGCGGTATGATGAGTAGGGCGAGAAATTGGATTTCTTATGACATGATAAAGAGGCAATCAACCCCGGTAGAAAATCAATTTATGGCTGCCTTAACCTCTTTATATAGGCCGAGAATTCCAAACCGAGTAGAATAAAAATAGAGTGATGCCCCCAAAGGATCTGATACCTTTAGGTTACCATGGAGGAAGGTCCTCTATTTGATTGAGAGTAAGAATTAACACATCGATTACCCCTTAAAGCTACGCCGAGTAGGAAAGCCTAGTACGTATTGCGATTTCCATAAATTCAAAGGACATGTAGTGAAGATTATAGACATTTAGCTATTGAAATCAATAAGCGAGCAATAGAAGGGAAGTTGGACCTCTTTTTCACCAATCCCCACAGAGAGGATCGATGTAATGAAGATCGACAATGACCATCGAGGGATGAGAGAGCTCAAGAAGCCCAACCTCGCCATGGTGTCATCAATGTGATAGCCAGAGGTAGAACTTCCGAGGGTAAGAGACCAATAATCGAGATTGATAACACAAGAAGGGGTGTACGAATCTATTTCAATTTCATCCATCTTCCATGAACGGTGCCACAATATGACACACTAGTAATAAAAAAAATGAATTTCTAGTGAAGAGGGTCTTGGTTGACATTGGAAGCTCGGTCAATATATTGACCAAGGAAATCTACGATGAGCTTCAAACTGATACGTGTGAACTTTGATCAGAGAGGCACCCCATCATTGTGTTAGGAGGATAGCAGATCCCTGTGGTAGGATCATTAATACTCCAAGTCATGATCGGGGATTACCACCTTATTTGGAAGTCTAAAGTAGAATTCTTTGTGGTGGACATGCCCTTTGCATACAACGTACTAGGTTTAAGACATTCAGAGGCTGTACTAGTGACAAGATGTTTAGCCCTCCAAATCCCAACCACTCAAGGGATGGCTATTGCTAAGGGAGATCAAAAGGTAGCTCAAGAGAGTTATATGGTATCTTTGAGAGCAGTCGGTCCAAAGGAGCCAAGATGGAATAAGAACCAATACAAGATGAACCCCATGGTTGGTTGGAGACATTAACAATCAGTCATGAAAAGCAATGACAAGTCGGAGCAGAGTTACAACCCATTGTGAGAGAAGAATTTGCTTAGGTACTATAAGGCGATGTGTAATCATTCACATGGAACAAAGATGATAAGACATGGGTAGATTGGTCTGTGATTGAAGACAAGCTTGACATCGACCTTGAAGAAAAAACTATAAAAGAAAAATTGACATAATCATGGTTTTCAAAAAAAGAAGGCAATTTAGAAAGAAGTATCGCGTTTGCTCAGCATCAGCTATATTAGGCCGGTCCAATATCCGATGTGGATGGCCAATGTCATCCTAGTGAAAAAACCAAGTGGATCTTTAATGATGTGCATAGACTTCACATACCTCAATAAAGCCTGTCCCAAGAAATGGTATCCATTACCAAGTATATATCCATTGGTTGACTCAATGACAGGGTATGAGGCATTGTCGATGCTAGATGCTAAAGCAAGGTATAATTAGAAAGCCATGGCAAGAGAAGATGTGGAGAAAACCTTGTTCATCATGCATGAAAGAACATACTGTTATAATGTCATTCCCTTTGGTGTAAAGAACATAGAGGCCACATATCAGAGATTGGCCAATAAGATGTTCGAGGGGCTCATTGGGGATAAAGTGGAATTGTATGCGATGATATGGTTATCAAAAGCAAGATGATAGCTCAACACTGACCGATGTCCACAAGGTTTTGCAAACTTTGGATGAATACAATATGAAGTTGAACCCGGAAAAATGTGTCTTCGGTATTTTCGGCTGGGAAATTCTTAGGGTTTTTTATGTCAATGCGAGACATTGAGGCTAACCCAGATAAGATTAAAGTGATAATGAATCTCGCACCGTTGAGGAACATAAGTGAGTCATAAAAGCTAAATGGAAGGATTAATGCTATGGGCCACTTTATATCTTACTCGGCCAAACGATGCCTCCCATTCTGCAATGTAATAAAGGGAGCGAAAACCTTTGAATGGACCGAGGAGTGCAGGTCAGCTTTTGAAGAACTAAAGAAGTTCCTATCATCACCATTGTTGTTGAGCTAACCAAATCCTGGGGAGAATATATACTTATATATAAGTACATTTGAAGAAGCACTTGGAATGGTGTTGGTAAGGAAAGAAAAGAACGAGCAATACCCTATATACTATTACTCAAAGGTACCTAAGGACGTGGAGCTGAGACACCCGCGATTGGAAAAAGCAGCGTACAAAATCATCACAGCCTCTCAAAAACTCCGCCAGTATTTTTGAAGCCACACTATCATTGTCATGACCGACCTTGGTCCGAAGAAGTTTCTCCAAAAATAAGAAACTTCTAGAAGATTGGCAGAATGGACTTTGAGGCTGTCCAAGTTTGATGTAAGATTTGAGCCGAGGAAGGCACTAAAGGGCTAGATTTTTGTCGAATTTATCCAAGAAACTCCACCCGTAATAGAAAAATGGGCGAGCAGAGAGGTTTGGAGGATATACGTAGATGGAAGCTCGACTTAGGGTCGAGGAGGTATTGAAATTCATATGGTCGACCCTAGAGGAGTTGTGATTAACTTGGCCGCTTGGCTATCATTCCTGGTCACCAATAATGCAGCATAATATGAGGCTTTCATTTGGCCTTACAATTGGTTTAAGCCATCAAGCCTGATTGAGCTAAGATCTGCAGTGATTCAAAGCTTGTGGTAAACTAATTAGGATGGGGTTACATGTTCACAAGATTTTGACAATGCTCGTTTCGATAGGCTTATTTTCGGTAGCGTTGCCAGAAACCTTGTTCCCCATTTTTCTACTGATAAGATAAAAGTTCTAAATATGAATAGTGTTATCAGTACTGATAAGTGTATAGTTACACTTATTATCATTATAATTTTATAATATAAACATTATAGTTTTAGTCATTTTTATACTTCATATAAAAGATTTAATGTGGTATGTAGTTGTTTTTGACACAAATGCAGATACTAGGTAAATCTTGGGAGTAAAATGAACTAAAGTGGAATTTTATGAAAGAAGAGTGAAAAAGGTGCAAAATGATGTGTGGGACTTGAAGATTTGGCTTAGGATTGAAGCTGTCAAAGATCGGTGAAGTTACAAGGAGATTTCTGAAGAAAACTCAATTCACGGTCACAACAATACCTTGCGATCGTGACCTGTTCACTTCAGAAACAGAAGTCTGCCAACAAAGATTCACGGTCACGACATGTACATCGTGGTCGTGACATGGATGGTTTTCTAGTATTATCTTCTTAACTACCAACCGCTAGATAAGCATGACCAACCGCCATCAACAACCATCAACTACCAACGAATAGACACTTATCAGGAGTCAACCAATCATGAAAAGGTGCCTATCCATTGTGGATTGAATCAAAGCCTCTCAACCAATCACATTGAAGAAATGCAATCTTTCACCAATGGGTGTGACTCTTCATTTAGATAGATGCAACCCTTAGAACTCTATAAATAGGGCTCTAAATCTCACAAATTTCATGGTACATGGTGCAGTGAGATAGAAGGAAAATATTAGAGTGCATGAGTGAGATATAGTGTATGTATAGACAGAGAGTTCGCTACGTTCATAAGCGCTAGTGAGAAAATGTTTAAGTAATTCGAATCCTTTGTTTCGATCACTAGATTTCTCTATATTCTCGAGCCATTGTTGTATAAGTGTACTTGCAAATCACTTATCAATAAAAGTTTTCATTCTTCAATAGTCATTTATTCGATATTCGCAAAGAATAGCATCCTAGCGAAGGTTCTGTACGGGTCGAGACCGAATTCAAAGAAGACGCAGGAATTGCAGGAATTGACAACTCCCATTAAAGAGTGGATACGGTTTGATCAACTTTAGCTTTCACTTTCATACCTTACAACTTTGCTTTGCTTTCTACTTATACTATTTCGAAGTTTATGATATGTCTATGTGTCATAATGTGTATTTCGTTTTAAGTCTTTCATGTTAATCAAGTTATATGTGTTGGCGTTAATTTTAAGAGTAGTTTCGGGGTTAACAATATCATGTATAATCACAGGATCTGTGATATAACGCTGTTTAGTGAGCTAACATTTTTGGACTGGTAACTTGCTAAATGTGGCTATGTGAGAGCGACCCATACTAAGCATAGTATTGATGTTGTCCAGGTTTATATGATAGTCTTAATTCGTTTGCGCTAGATCTAGAAAAGTCATTTGATGTGTTGCTCTGCGGTGAATAATTGAACATCTGAGTGTGTTGAACCGAGTTTATTAGCTTAGTTTAGTGAATCGTAACATCTTTGTTGAACTTGCATATTTTCTTTACTATACTTGTTCGTAGTGAAAAATCTATTTATTTAGAGTCTCTAATCTTTCATACCTATATTTACTCATATTTCATTCTAACCCTCCTATCCAAAAATATCAATACATATTATTTTCTTTATCCTCTTTCCCTATTTGATCTTT
>CATIWQ010011658.1:0-17633 GCA_949673415.1 Euphorbia schlechtendalii
GTTTCTACTTAAACACATGCTTGTTCTTCGAAATCAAACTAATGAGCTCGGAAACTTACTTGATTGTTGGAGATCTAATGAAATCGAGATTTGATTTTGAAGAAATCTAGATCTGCTATGCTTTTTGTTTGAGAGAAAACTGAGAATTTGAGGAAGAAGTTCTGTAGTTTTGATGATCGGATTTGATTTTGGGAAGGAATCAGTCCTTATATAGGACATAATAATTGTAAAGAGGAATTTTAAACTTGGTATGAAATGACAGTTTTCAATTAGAACGTATTTACTGTAATTTTAAACCCTTTTAGTACAATTATAAAATTTGACGGAAAAAAAAGTCCAACCATCATGTGAATTACATTTATCACCCTGTCTTCCGTCCATATCAAAAAGAGAGGATGTTAAAAGTAGTAAGATAACGTAAATGAAGAAAAGAAGAGAACAAAAATCCAATATTCAGAACAGAGAATATGAAATGTGTAAGGAAGGGGAATTGAAGATTAGCCATTCAAAATAAGGTGTTTGTGGGGCCCTTATTGGTGTTAATTTCGTTTGGTCTAATTTTTTTTGTGTTTGCATATTTTACATTAGTAATTTTATTTGTTAAAATTTGGTATGATATTTTAGCTTGTTTCCAAATTTGTTTCTCTAATCATTTTGTGTGATATTTTGTTTAATATATGATATCAAGTCCCATTAAGGGCCCAAATAAACATACCTTGGCCCAGAAACATGGTTCCTTAGTCAATATGCACCTCGGCGTGAACACGCGTTGATACAACTTAAGCATGGACCGCTTCAGCATGACAGCAATGCCGAATCAAGTCCTTGACGTCACTCATGCAGAGAGGTTATCGTCGAAGCCCTTCCTTAGGAGTCTTTCATAGAAGATTTGGACTAAGGCTTTTGATGTGTAACCATGAGGAGGGTAGCAAGCGACAAGGTACTGAAAATCTCTCATAGAAGTCATGGAGATTCTCGGTATCCTTCATCTTTGCTGTGCAAATTTGCCTCCTTAAAGTGGTTACTCTCGTTGCTGGAAAGAATTTTTCAAAAAAGACTTTGGACATCTCTACCCATGTTGTGATTGATCTTGGTGCTAGATAAAAAAACCAGCCTTTTGCGAAATCTTTAAGAGAAAATGGGAATGCTTTGAGCTTTACCAAGTTGAAAGAGACTCTTTGTGGCTTCATTATAGTGCACATCATGTGGAATTGCTACAAGTGTTTGTATGATTCTTTAATGGCTCCCCTAGTAAACTTGAGTAAGTTGTGGATGAATCCAAACCTCATTTCAAAATTGTTGGCTTTAGTCTCCACTGGATAGGTAATACATAACGGTTGTTAATTCACTACAATCGTTACAAGGTCCTTAATCGACTGTTCTACGTCAACCATGGTCATTGTGGCTTGTTGAAGTTCAGTATCTGAGTCGATTTGGTCAAATAATCCATCTATTAAAGCTAGGTCATTGTTGGGCCGGTTGAAATCTCTGTAAGATGTCGAGTCTCTCTTTCTTCTCGAACTTACCTAGTGTGACTCGATTAGATTTTCAATTTCTAGATCAAAGAGGAGTCCGTTGTGACTAGTTGTGGCTCTAGTCATTCAAAGAAAAGAAAAACAAAGTTAAAAGGAACCATTCCCTATAATGATGCCAAAATTTGATGGGTGTCGATACCATAAAAAACAATCCCTACACGAAAAGTAACTTGTAGTTAGTGGTAAACAGGATCGAATTCACAAGGAACGACATTTACTAAGTAATTCCTAATTAGAATGAGTAGAGTGACCGAATTGCTGTCTTTAAAAACGTTGTGGGTTGAAAATGAAAAATAACGAGTAAAACAAATAATTAAAAGACTATCTTAACCATTTTAGGGGGAAACCATGTATCATAATGATCACTAGACAAGGGATAAATTGCACCGGGACTTAGGTTTAGTTACAGTAGTGTTTCGCACCGTACAATGTTAGAAACTCTTCCTTACTTTGTATGAGGATTGTGCTTCCCGACTCAATCACCTTCTTACTCATCGTGAAACTCAACGTCTCGACAAAGAGCTTGCCACAATATAGCAACAAATACTAGAAAAGCATAAACCCTAATTGACAGGTAGTGAAACTCCTAACTAGCGTTAAATCGTTGTATTTCCAGTCTCGATGATGACAGGGAGACTATTTTCACTCACTCCTTCTTAGGCACAATTACGAATGTAATAGTTAGAGATAATAATAAATCACAAAGACTTACCTTGCAGTTGATCAGATTATAGAGAGATTGAAGATTAAAAAAAATAGGTACTGAGATCAACAAATAAGTCACCTTGCGGATTGTTGTATTCAGGTTTAAGTCCTCTCATTAATCAAACATGGTTTTGACCCTTATTTTGTCATGTCACTAGGAAATAGCTAGACATGAGTGAATTTAAAGTAATAAAAATTAAAGAGAATGAATGTAAAATATTATGAATAAAGTAAAAAAAACACATTGAAAACTAAGTGCAATTTGAAATAAACTTGAATTAAAAGCGTTAGAAAGCAAAACAAGTGATTGAATCGAAAGTAAAATAAATTTAAATCTAAAATAGGGAATTGGAAAACTAAGAATAGAAATAATTCTAACCCTAAACTAATTTGGACTTGAACTTTGAGTATACTAAATGAGGCTGCACTAGACTCTTCTTCTTGTGGGATTCGCCTCTAAATATAGCAAATTGATCGAATCTAGTTGCTTCCCCTTAGTCGTTTTATACTTGTTCTTCTTTAGCTCATCCTCTAATCTTTACTTGGAGGTTAAAATGGTAGTCTTTATCCTTCCTTCAAGATAAAATTTATGATGAAGTATAACTCTTTCTTAATTCAAAACTCCTTAAAGATAGACTTCGCCAGGACTGATGATTATCCTTTAACTTTTACGATCTTATCTTCCAACTGGATATGTTTTTAACATTTGAAAGATTCTGAAATTTGCGAAAATCACTAGGACTAGCTACTGCTTTAGGTGAACACACTAGGATATCGGTGAAATTCTGTTTTCTCCGTTTTAACCAACTTTTATTCAAATCACCTAAAAATCCTAAAATGATAGAAAATAGTAGTCACAAAGGCTACAAATACTAAAACATGCTCATAAAGACGTGAAATTAAGCATAAAAACATGTTGCATTTACAACCTATCCATTATTATGCTCACCTACACTATAAAACTCACGGATTCTTAAGACCCCTTACCTCAAGAAAGACAACACGCTAAAAAATATCTAAAAAGGTATAATAATAATAATATGTTTTTATGGTAATAGTAAACATCTAATGTTAGAAATATTGCATAGCTTCGCCAAACATGCCCGAGCCTTCCAATTAGCAACTTCAACGATCAACTCCATCTTTAAGCTAGGGACCGAGCCATTTGAACCTTAATTCTTTCCCTCAACATTCGACACCACATTCGCTTTGGATCGATCCTCCCTTATCAATTCCCTGAAAACCTTGTTCACTTTCGGTTTAGCCTTCGGAATAGCCTTATGTTCCAGTTTCCGAACCTAAGTGATTGGGGGTATAAACTTTGCTCTAAAAGCTCTAAGTTTAACGATCCCGATCGATATAGTGTTCAATCTATACGAAGCCTCCTGCATCGGTAATGAATCATCAAGGGTTAAAAAGCCGAAATTGAGGTTCCTAAGGATTCGTTTCCTTGCCACATACACACTATCGGAGACCCCTAACCTCTTAAAGACCCGCTTCAATGCCACATGATCATATTATTCGAAAAATTTTCAAAATAAATCTTAGGCGGATACTTCCTCTCTTGCTGCCTTGTATCTCTGAAAATATGGATAGAATTCGATTGGGTGTCATGAGGGATGGACGACCGATGATGAGAGAAGGTATTCTGACAGCGGTTTGGCTGGGAAAAGGCAAGGGCTGCTGATCGGCGGCTAGGGTTGGGTTCTGCGGCTTTCATGGCTTTTGTGATTAATGTTGCTGTTAGTTAACTGAAGTTGTATAATAATAATATGTTTTTATGGTAATAGTAAACATCTTTCATTAAAAACAACTTAAACCCTTGAAACTGAAGGATACTCAATTCATTTTTTTCAAATAACCAGCCACTGCAGCAAGATTACTAATTAACCTTTGATATGCTACTCGCTGAAGAACAGGGCCGGCCTTACAGTAGAAGCGAATTAGGCGGTCACCTAGAGCCTCATTAAATTAAGGGCCTCTATATGGTTACCCTTCATAGTTTAACATTATATTTTTCTTTTTTTATCAAGAAAATATTACTTTACATTATAAATTAACTAACTAATTAGTTATAATCATAACAATAATATTTTTTAACCTACATATTTTGTTGAAAAAAAATTGATTTTATTTAACCTTAATATCATATAGTTTTTATTCATTAATTGAAATTTCATTTGTAAAATTTATACCTGAATATAGTAACAATAACTTCTTAATCATATCTTTATTTTCATATTCTAGCTTAGGGTTTCAAAATTCGTAAGACTGGCTCTGCTAAAGAACACCACTCATCCAAATCAATACCTAAAGACAACATATCAATTTTTAATTATAACATAGTTGGAATGTTTAGTCCTTTCCCGATTACTTACGTGTCTAATAATTCTGAGACTCGAGTAGCTACGTGTCTAAAAATCCTCTTGTACTTACCCAAAATCTGAACTCCCAAAACAGATAATCTTATCAAGTAGCTACCATAGTCTTTATTAAACCACTTTCTCGTTAAACACACACTTGTGGGCACCAGTGTAAAAGTAGTGTTTTCTTTATGCAGAATTTGACTTTGATAGGACTAAACTGCAATTATTGTTTTCGTTACATACTTTGTGGTGAGTATAAAGAAGAGAGGTACGTATTGGTTGTTTCTTCCGCATCCGATTAATCAATATTTCATTTTGCTTTATAGATGGAGAAGAATTTGAGGGAACTGTGATATTAATAGTTTTTTTGAAAAACCCCCGGAGAGACTATGTGTCCCTCCGAAAGCTAAAAGGTTGGAACGAGAGAAAATTTCAGGGCGAGGTCCCCAACTAGGTTGGTTTCCACGCTTGCCTACAAAACTCTCGTCCCTCTTTTATTATGAACAACGATACTCAAGACGAGTAACGTATTAGTTACATGAACGAAATAGCCCCGGGTTTACAATGATGTCCGATACCAAGTGGCTAATTGATTGTTTGTTACATTTAAAATAAAACCAACATAAATGAATTGAAGAAATAAAATGATCGACGTTCGGTTGTATATCTTCAAAAACGAATTTATTCCTTGAAGTCCAAGTGATAGCATGCCAAAGAGCCGAACCAAAAAGCTTAGCTCGTCCACTTTTAAAGAAGGACTGCCATAGGAGAAAGAAGTCCTTTGCGGTGCCTGGAATTGGGCTGCTGATGCCGAGCCACTTGATAGCATCCATCCAAATACGGTAACTTCTTACGCATAGGACAATTGCATGGTCCGTCGATTCTTGCAACTGATAGAATGGACAGCTACTGTCAAGAACCGAAGCGCAGCCCCTATTGAACAAAAATAGACGTGTTGGCAGCCTTCCGTGGATTATTATCCAGACTAAAAACTGCATTTTATGCGGCACCAAACATCGCCAAACCTGCAAAAAATTGAAGGTTGGCATAGGCCAACGATTAGTACCATAAAAACTAGAAGTGAAGCTTGACGCGGTGAAAGCAGAGCCCGCTCCTGGTTCCCATGCAAATCTGTCCAACTAAGGTAGAAAAGACCAGCTGATACGCCCTTCAATAGCAGAACCTGACACAAAGAGGGCTGAGTTAGAGATAATAATCCAATATCGAAGCTCAATGCATCTCGCTTTCAAATTTGGCCTGAGATTCCGCGACCAAAATGGATGACCAAAGCAGTCCGGTTTGAATATTTCTGAGCAGCCTTCATAAACTGTCGCAGCCTTCCAAGAACAAAGCTTGAATAAATCCGGGAAAAACGATTGTAATGGTTTATTTGAGGTCCAATTATCACACCAAAATGAAGCAACCAAGCCGTTCCCAATCGCAACTCGATTACTCTCATTAAAAAACTCCCAATATAGGCCACGGCAACAGCATGTTTGAATATTCATCCAAATTGGCGATAAATTGTGTCGATCAATCGAAGCTAAATCATGCCAATTCCAAAAACCATAGCGACGGACACAATAATTATGCCAGAGCGATGATAAATCCGGCGATATTATTTTCCATAACCACTTGAAAAGTAAGCTTGCATTAACTAACTTGATGTTCCGGATGTAAAGACCTCCAAGCGAGAGAGGTAAATTTATCATGCTCCAAATAATTCGACAAATCCCACTTCTAGTCGCATCACCCCGCCATAGAAAATTCCTCATCAATCTATTTAATTTCTCTTCGATTGTCACTGGGATTCTGAGAATTGACAAGAGATATACCGGAAGAGAAGAAAGCATTGACTTGATGAGAACCACTCTACCCGCATAAGACAAACAATTCCCTTTCCAATAGGCCAATTTCCGTGAAAAATTAGCAATTAAGGGGTCCCAATTCGCAATCGATATCTTCTTAAAGGAAAGAGGCACACCCAGGTATTTAATCGGGAACTTTTCAATTTGACATCCAAGCTTCACGGAAAACCGACCTAAGATGTCGTTATCAACATGAATTCCCAACAGCGAGCTTTTATGAAAGTTTATAAGCAATCCGGAAATTAATTCAAAGAACTTCAAAATTATCATAAAATTCTCAACAACGGATTCATCAGCCTGAAGAAAACAAATCGTATCATCCGCAAATTGTAACAGCGAAATGTCCGGTAAACCACCATCTAGATGAAATCCAGGTAATAATCCTTGAACCACACTAGCATCAATCAACTGCTTTAACCCTTCCACAGCTAAAACAAAAATGAATGGAGATAAAGGGTCACCTTGTTTCACACCCTTATGAAGACGGATTGGTTCACTCAGCTTCCCGTTGATCAAAATGGAAGTTGACGATTTCTTACGGTAATTGGAGAGCCATGCAATCCATTTCCTATCAAAACCCATAGCTAACATCAACGCATCAATGTACGTCCACGATAAGCTATCAAAAGCCTTGTGAAATTCTAGTTTCAAAACAACACACGACCTCCTTTGTCTATATGTTGAACTAATCACCTCTGAAGCTAAGAATGAACACTCGTGAATGCTTCTTCCCTTTATAAATGCAAATCGATTATTGGAGATCAATTCCGGAAGAATCGGCTGCAAACGTAGAGTGAGAAGCTTTGCAACCATTTTATAAACTCCATGGATAAGCGCAATTGGATGGAAATTTTCCAATGATGATGTTCCTGCTGTCTTTGGAATCAAAATTGTAAAGGAAGTCCTAATAAAAGTCGGCAAGGTGGCTATTGTAAAGAAAGTGCTAAAAATTCTGATTATATCCCCCTTCAATTCCGCCCAGAACCTCTTGTAAAAGAAAAAGTTATAACCCTCAAGTCCCGGTGCCTTATTCTCGGCACATGATGAAATAGCGCTCCAAATCTCTTCCTTAGAAAAAGGCTTGATTAAATTGGCATTCACCGAGGGAGACACTTTCGCAAAATGCAGACGACGAAGTGAGAACAGAATACTGATTGGCGGCTTAAAGAGAGTCGAAAAGAATGATCGGATGGCTGTTGTAATTAAATCCATGTCATGCACGAGCTATCCGTTCACAACCAGCTATGAAATTCTGTTATTTCAGAATCGAGTTGCTGCAGTACGGTGAAAAAAGGCAGTGTTTTGATCGCCCAATAAGGTCCATTTCAGTCTTGACTGTTGATGCCTTATGTTTTCATTGATTCGACGAAGATGGGATAGTTCTAACCTGAGCCGAGACAGATCAGCAGCAGTGTTCTCCAGGGGTGACACACCTGAGGCCGTGGCTAATGAAAGAATCTTAGATTCAAGATTCTTAATTTGTATTTCCAAGTTTCCAAAGTTTGCTCGATGCCACGGTCGAATAGTGGAGGACAATCTCGTCAATTTGAAGTGTATGTCTCCGTTTGGATGAGAATCACAAATTTCCTTCCACTTTGATTGAATGAAGGATAGAAAATCTGGATGATCCCACCAGCAATTAAGTGATCGGAATAACATATGGCTAGCGGAAGCTGTGGTTTGCGATTGAAATACAATCGGTAAATGATCCAATAAAGTTGAATCTATTGTTGAAATTGAAGCGTTCGGCCACAAATCTGAAATTCCGCAAGAAATCAATACCCTATCAATTCTTGAAAATGAATGCATATTTGACCAAGTAAAATCTCACCCATGAAGTGGTAAATCCAGGAGTTCTGCCTCATTAACGAAGTAACGGAAATGGGCAATGGAATGAGAGAACCTGCCTCCCGATCTTTCTGATTCATGAAGGACATCGTTAAAGTCACCACAAACTAGAACTCGATTCAAAGGCCTAACAAGCGGTAGTAATTCATAACACATTTGAGATCTTTCACTTGCTAATGTGGAGCCATAGACTGCCACCACATATAAATCTAGTGAAGTGGCTGATGCTGTTAGATGAAAAATGCACCATCGGCTCGAAGAATTTTCCACAGTAACATTGATTAAAGCTGAATTCCAAGAAAAAATAATGCCGCCTAACATGCCATGGGCCGGAGAACAGTGAAGATCAAAATCATTATGTCCCCAAAAATTCCTTGCATCCATCTCAGAGATTACCTCACATTTTGTTTCAAACAAAACCCAAAAGAGAATGTTATACTTACAAATAATAGATCGAATTAAATTTTACTTGTCGCGGTTGCGGATGCCACCATGACAATTCCAACAAACAAATGAAAAGGTCATTAATAAAAGAGCAAATCTAAGAGTATCTCAGGTGCTGAATTAACTTCTCGCACTATCATCCAGAGAAGACATGATAATATTCTTATGTTTCTCCTTGAAGAGCCCCAGTTTGTTGCCAACCATAAATGTGAGTAAATTCTCCTCAAGAATTGGTTCCGTAGGTAGAGAATTCATAATTATCCTATTCCTGTTCATAATATCTGGACCCGAAGAATTGGAACTGTCATTTCTGTTAACCAAGTGTGAGCATTCTGCTAGCGGAGGTTGTTCTCGGATGCTGCTGGCATTAATGGGGCTGTCAAACTGATGGGTGGAACTAATACTGTTGTATTGAAGGTTGTGATCACGTGCATTTAAAGTTGGCTGGGCGGGCTGCAACACCCCCACTGTTTGGACTGTTTCTAGAATTACACTGCTGCCCAAAAGTGAAGCAGTTTTGATGGATGGAAAAACGGTAGCAGATGCTGAATTTGAGGCATTAACATGACAGCAAGCAACAGCTTGTTGAAAGCTTATCTTGATTGAAATAATAACATCCCCAACCTGAATATTAATGGACTGATTTCCCATGTCAATGGGAACTGATAGTAAGTAGGACACTACATCAAGAAGTGCTGGCCTATCAAAATCGAAATCAATTTCCCAAGGTGACCAGTAAGCTGCACAATTAGAGATTCTGATAAAATGGCCGGGGGAATTCCAGTAAAATTCGCATACATTAAGCATTCATCTAGAACAAAATCAATAAGGTATTCCCTGACATCATACACCAAGTCTTGAATTGATAAAAATCTGATTCCATGAAACCTAGCTTCGCATCCATCGAGAAAAAACATAAAACCACTTGATTTCCGTCAACCGGTGAAATGAAGTCCAATGCAAAGTTTTTTGTTCGTTACTGCCGAAAGCAGGTCTGGAATGAGATTAATTTTCCTCACTCTAGCAAGGCAAGAGCGATTAATCTAAGGTGGGGATGTAGAGATCGAATCCAATTTCAAAACTGGACTAAACGGGACTGTGTTGTTAACCACTGCTGCATAAGATCGGTGGTCCCTGGATGCTTCTCGAAAAACTCTAGATTTCTTAGTCAGTTCCTTGGCAATCTTACGGCTTATGGCTACAAGTGTTGCAATAGGGTTTCGATAGTAATACCTTGATTGAAAAGCATGCAAACTTAAATTCCCGATCCACACCGAGTTCATATGATACAAAACCTCATGCATCGGAAAGCTGCCATCAATTGTTAAGAATCCAAAGTTGAGGTTCCTCTAGTTACGTTTATGCGCAACGTAGACTTTCCCCGAGATTCCATATTTGGATAGAACCAACTCCATTTCTTTGGTGCCATGGGAATTTGGGAAGTTTTCAAAGTATACATTATTATGGATTGAGTTTGAACGACTGCGGGATGAGGAAGGAGGCTGGTTGTGATTCAGTGGTTGGTAGGTGGCATGGCAGTGGGTAGCTTCCGGCGAAAGGTGGCGGTTGAATGCAGGGTTAGGGTTAGGCATGGCGACTAGGGTTTTTTTTATTAAAAGCTAACTCCCCTCTCTATTATCTCGTATGAACTCTCACAAAAAAAATGATATTTTCTTGATGAAATATTTTTGATTTTTTCTAGAACGATTCTTTTTCTTTTGATTATTTTCGGGTCTAAAACAAGTTTGGGTTCCAAATTTATTTATTTTTAAATCTTTCATTTTTTTTTCAAAAATCTTCTGATATTCTTGTACTTAAAATAATTTTAGAGTCCGAGTTTGATTATTTTTGAAATAAAATAAAATATTTTCACACACCATCAAACCAAAAAGAACGAGGAGCACTCCCAGAAATCAAGCAGATTTGTTAATGTGGATTCGCAACAAAAGGGTAAGCATCTGAGTTCCTAGAGATGCTTTTTTCTTGTATCTTATACTATATTATTTATTTTATTTTCTCCTAAATTCAGAGACGGACTCGATTTTCCTCATCAACCTAGGATTTATTTTATTGTTTAAACTTTGTTTTATTAATTCTTTTTATTTGTAATTTTATTTGTTTTATTATGTAGCTTTCTTTTATTCTTTTAATATATTTAATTATTCAAAACACATGTTAGAATACCTCCATGAAGTGAATTAAAATTATTCCCGGATAGCAGATATCACCTTTTGCCATTTGATCATTTGAACTAAATAAAAATGAGCAACATATTTGTAAATAAAATGAATTGTTTTCCCCTAAAACAATAATTTTAACTGCTGATATTTTAATTAGGCCATAGGTGCCTCCTCAAAATTAAATCGAGAATATATGTAAATATTCATGTTGTGCTACATCTCATGTGCTAAACTTTGGGGATGCAGGTAGATTAGGTTAGATGTATGACGATGATTTTATTTTCCTTCAGGTATTGCAATTATTTTTTAAATAATGTAATTAAAAGATTAGGCGGGTGGTTGCATCCCCTGAGGTTCTTATAATTTATTAATTTAATTTTTCACATTCATTTATTGCACTATGTATGTATTTATTGCTTTCCGCATACGCTATAAATCATATCATAAACAAGAAAATGAGTTAAGTTCGAATATGCATAACTAAGAAACATTGTTTCAATAGATGTAACTTAATGTGATCCAAAAAGAATTAAACAACTTATCCTGAAACCAAATCTCTGGTGTCTTAGTGGGTCGTCCCCGGGACATTAAGCCTCATAGAACTTTAATTCCAAGAAGAGCTTATCCAGGTGGCGACTCTACACTACGAAACTACGATTTCAAGTTTTGACGATCTAAAGTGATTTTGCTTTCTCTTTTAACCTCTCGGATCCCGACATGATATTTTATTTTCACAAAAATACCCCGGTGGACCACGCCTCTGATCTCAGTTTGCTCTCGCCCATCGAATCTGTGTCATCCGCTCATAATGGCGACTCTGCTAGGGATATTTTCTTAAACTTTTTTTTAAAAAAAGGTTTTAGATCTTAGATAAGTGCCTAAAATTGTTGATCATATTATTCCGTATTTTCTTAATTATGATATATTCATAATATTAGAGGGAATTAGTCCATAAGTGTAAGGTACCCTATTACCGCAATACTTACTCTTATACTCAGCTTCCTCCTTGAGAAAAGATATTACTTGAGCGAGTGGAGCACTTGTTGCCACACCGCATGTACCACCCTCGTTAAAATCTATTTGGATAGAGGCTTGGAGTCTATATTGGTGTAAATAGAACCTTCTACATCAGCAACCCAAAAGCAAACCTCATATTGATAAGCCGTAGGCATTTTCCCTAGGGTGTTTCCCAACAAACGGTCGTGCATTATATTTTTCCTGCAGGTGTGCTCCTTAATACCTCTATGGTGTTAAGATAAAACAAACCTAGGATAGAGACTAACCAAAAACCCTACGCATGAGAGTTGTATGGTTGGAAGATTGAACATTGCATGTTATGTGCAAAGTGCTTTCGATTAATCATGCTTTGTACAAATATATCATTCTAACTACAAACCTTAGTACAAACACTTGAATGCGCCCATTCATGATATTAAAATGATGTTACATAGCATGTTCGCATCATCATGATGCCAAATCGGTGTCACAGATACATACAATTAAATGACACTCAAAATTGTGTCACCCTAGGACAACATGTCAAAACCAATTAGAATCATGAAGTATCATTCACCCCAAATTGCGTGATGTCCACTTGACATCTGACACATAAGCTACAAGGGGTGATAACATATCCCACACATTACCTATGAGATGTCCACTTGACATCCAACTCATAGCCCACACGGGGCAATTGCATACCAAACATCTTCCCCTATGAGATGTCCACTTGACATCTAAACTCATACATAGCCCAAACAAGGAAAATACGTACCAAAAAATATACCTTCCCACATTACATAATGTCCACATGGGGTGAGCTTATTTCAAAAGTCTTAACTTACCAATCTTCAAGGGTATACGCTTTATACTCGAACCATTCGCCCACACGGGGAAATGATTCTTGCATCATCACATACTCTCAAATAGTGATGACCACACTAGCATCCAAAACTCCACCCTAATTGGGAAAAATAATCATATTGTTCATTTGATAGCTACATATGGTTATAATTTTCATTTTATTTTAATTTTATTTGATTTCATCAGGGTATGTCGCACTACTTGCTCGAAATCAATTTTGGCCAACTCATTACATGAGATCTAGTTATAGTATGAAATCTCAAACCACAGACCTATTAACACACGGGTCACTTGGTCACCTTATCTATACCACTGATGCTACGATGTCACACGAACATTGTACATATCTCAAATCCATTCCCAGGGGCTGGGTTTGTATTTTCACCTTTTATCATTTTATCTTATGATTAACCTGTTTATTTCAAATGGATTTACATTATTTATCTAGCATCATGGGACGTTAACCCCCTTGAGAACACATCCATGGCATTGACATCTCATGCAATTTTACACATCATGATTTGCATCACGAATCTTGCACGCATGGTCTGATATTCTACTTGAGTATGAAGGACTTGGAAAAGGCCGGCTCACCACTTGGTCTGCATTTCTCCGATCATGGACAAGTTGGAGGGGGTTACATACATTGACTCAAGTGAAGACTCAAGTTCTGATTCAGATACAATTTAGCGTAAATCTTTCAATTTTGAGAGCATGACCGATTCACAAGATGAAGTTGCGGGGGAGGACCAACCCCTTCTTAAAGGGCTGAATTCTCAACAGACACATCGGTAATGAGTGAGCATCGAGATTACAGTTACCTTTATTACCCTTGAAAAAAGCAACCAACTAGCATCAATTATCTATCAACTAGTCAGGATAGGTCATCCCGAAGAAAGGGCTCATGATATGGTGTCTAACTAGGACATCACCCTTAACATCAACGGTTCGACTTGTTATCCTAGAGCAATTGGACCTCCTACTTCTCATATGATGCATCCAACTCATAATACTACTCCTATTGCCTTTTACTAGTTAGGCGAAGGACAAGGTTAGCCAAATTAGAATCACGCTCAGATTTGTCAAACAGGATATAATTTTGCCAATCCTTTCCAACATCAATCCGAGAATTAGTTCTTCCCGGGATAGCATAGTCAATCAATGTTTAGACGAGGACCTTTTTATCAAGGAGTGGCTTAACAATCTATTTCTAATTGGAGTGCACCATTTTCCTCACAATTCCAGGCTATCCCTTAGTTGCCCAATTTTGCGGTAACTCCCAAGGGAACTACCTTTCCCCCGGGGTAGTATGGCTTTTATCTAGGTATTGGGAATGCTATTCTCCACCAATTAGGCATGGTGGAATTGTGGTAACAGCTCTTGATCACTCATGGTGGCCATCTAATGAATAAATACCCTACACAATCGATAGTCGGGGATGACGATAGCTTGCTACCAAACTTCGCAATGCTACATTTTGAGAAGTATGTGGGTTTTGGAGACCTGCGTGCTCATTTAACGCATTACCAAACAGTGATGAGGGCATTGAAGGTAAGCGAACGGATGATGGTTAAGCTTTTCATTATCACCTTGGGCCACCCAGTCAACAAATGATACCGTCACCTTCCACTGAATGTAGCTTATGAATGGAACATTCTTTCTCAAGCTATGATGGGGCATTATGGTTTCAACATTCAAATGGTAATGCAAAAATTTGAGGCTATAAGGTAAAAGCAGGGCAAGAGCTTCAAATCTTACTATGAGCATTGGATGGCCACATAGGTCAGGCTTCAGGCTCGTTTAACCCTATTAGAGATGATAACAAAACTTCTCGATTGCGTACTGCCATCTTATAGAAGCAAGTTCAGGTCTGATATCTTTTCCAACTATCAAGAAGTGTTAAATAAGGCAGAGAAGATGGAGAACTTTGAATCCATTGAAAAACCTATAAGGAAGCCTACAAATGGGCACTAGTACGAGAAGATGACCACAAGATGATAACATCAATGATGTAATAAATTAACTTTTAGCTACTTTACCCGTGAGGCTTTTGAAATTTTTTAATATATTGAACTTTGTTTACTTGCTTGATATCTTATCCATTGAAATAATGCATTCTCATAAATATATGTCTAATGTTTTTAACACATAAGACACATCATGTCATGAAAATAATTTGGTTATAATTGGATCCCCTATGATTGTAATAAGTTCAAAGGATTTGACTCTTTAGGGAAAGTGAGAGATAAACATAGGTACTTAGATAACGCGTGATAGCATTTTCCTAATCCTATGAAGACGTGAGGTCGATAGAAAGATTACCAAGCACAGAACCTCCACTAGCTATGAAATCAATTAAGCAAAAGTCAAAATGATTGAAACCAGAATGGGCCAAAAAGTCAACGGAGCAAATTGAAGTTAACTTCCCCCCAAAAGGGTCAAACAACCTGTGCAATGGGCTTACATAATGTGAAAGACACAAAGAAGAAGTCAGATCATTGAGTACGTCAACAACTCCATTGCACAGCTCACCACTATTTGTGGGTCGATCATTACACTATTGAAGGAATATCACTGAACATACACTATTCACCCTCGATGGAATCAAGCTACCGGATCCGAAGCCTTTAACCCTCGAAAATATCACCTATCGTTAGATAACAATTGAATTCATAAGGAAACATTGATGATCAAGCACCAATACTTATCATTGCATAAACCTCAGGCTAGCGAAGCGGCATGAGCACCAACCAATCAATCAAGAATGCTGAGTGATACAACAATTAAAGTCGTGGACATGGACGACAACCAATCTATCAACTGAGATTGGCACAATCGCTATCACGCATAGGTGAAAGAAAAAAATCGAGTAAAAAGCAGTACCAACGAAAAAAATAAATTTGTAATTAGTCTGTCAATTAGCGCTCTATTAGTTGAGAAAAAATTAGGGCCTTTTCTCAAAATAAAAAAAATAGTCCGTTTAGTTGAAAACCCGAGAAGCCAACTCATTGGTTAAAAAACTTGAAAGGGTTAATCGATCGCTGGAGTAAAATCATTTGAAACATTTATACCCTTGTTAAGTTCACAAATGAATTGTCTTTTTTGTTGAATCTCTATGCATATGTTTATCATAATTACTTGCATGCTAATGGTAGAATATTGCAAGTAAAAATCTCATCACATCATGGTTCAATAAAAACAAAAAGTAATAAAAGAATAAAAAAAAAGAAAAAAGAAAAGATGAGTCTGCTGGATTGAAAACCTGAAAGGATGGTGTTAGCAAAAATTAAGATAAGGTTCAATATATTGAAAACCCGTAAGGGTGGTCAATGTAGAAATTAGAACCAAAGAAATATCAAATCCATCATCTCATCCTTGTAATGGAACAGGACATCATTAATCTCCCCAGAACTTAAGATGAATATCTTCTGGTTTCCCTTGCAATACTTCAGGAAAAAGGACATCCAAGCTCTCATTATCTACTTCAAAGTGAGCTTCTCCTACATGGTTCGAAATAAACATCCAGATCATCTTTAAATAAGGTCCAGGCCTTGAGCTCGACTCTGAATCATCAGACCCATGGTCATTAATTTAAAAGAGTCATTGACAGTATGGTGATCATGGAATGCCCAACGAGATAAATCCTAAGAGCACCCATGCACCAAGTCAAGAGAAGGATCTTCAATGAATGAAGCCTACAAACAACTGCAACAGAAGAACATACATCACGTGATAAATATTGTCTATACAAAAAATAATGCATACAATACATATGCATCATGTCATTTACAATTAAAGAAGATGCTAAACCAAGGCAACACCTGGTTAACAAGAAGCTCCAAATCCACCTGAGGAACCTGCAAACATCAAGAAGGATGATGGCCCACTCAAGCGTAAAGTCAATTCAAGCCTACCTAGGCTTCTTTTCAAGCAACATTGCAACAATCACGAAAGCCTTCGAAAATAATGGAGCAGTCTTCAAGACATCACTGAATTTCCATCAAAATCATCATGTTTTATTTTATGATTGAAGGGGAAAATTTTTTTTCTTCACATAAACTAAATCAAATAATTAAAACATGCATCATAAATTGAATTAAAAATATAACTTTCTTTGATTTGTCACAGGAAGCAAGTTAACATCCTACCAAGGAAATATAACCGAAGAAAGAAACAGTTATCTCAATGTGGAAGCCTTTGAAATGGATTCAGACACCTTGCTCCGGTAGTTTTAATGGTCCAGAAAAACTGAAGATCAACTCACAAGGGGCACACAATGACCACAATAGAAGAAAGAAATGGTTGTTTATCTTATAACGGACTATTAAAGGGATGCTGCAGAAAGAAACGGTTGACCTGCTCGCTAGGGGCACTAACCACCAAGGGATTTCGAAGGAAGAAATGGAAAATCCCATGAGGACATGATGCTAGAAAGGAAGGCCATGTCATCATAAAGAAGTCACCACCTGCACCGGTCAAGGTATTTTCTTGATCCCTCCGCTCCATTTCGTATGATCATACTGGCTATAACCAGCACTGATCATACGAGGGGCAGCTATGAGCACAAGATTTTGTAACAGCTAGCGGGTTCGATAATGATGGCTTTTTCGGATTTAATCCTTAAATCACATAGTTTTTTTATTGTCCGATGATTTTCAAATAGGAGCTCTCCTCGAAAAAAATAATATTTCAGGCCCTCAATAAATATTTAGGACCGTAAAAAAATATTTAAAATTTAAAGGTTTAAAATATTTTTGAGGATATAAATAAAGGTTTAAGGGTTCGGAATAAATTAAATGTTTTTTACATAAAAGAAAAAATATA
>CATIWQ010011664.1:0-16118 GCA_949673415.1 Euphorbia schlechtendalii
GTTATTGCCTTTTGTTCAAGCTATAAAAACATAACAAGACCCAACGGTTATCTCTCTTCTACCTTCTCTCTCATTTTTTCTTGTCTGTCTGTGAGGAACTTGTTCTTCCATAGACGTGCTATTTGAGTTACCAATTTACACAGACTAGGTTAGCCGCACCTGTATACATTTTGCAGCACCGGACACGTGTCCAGCACCGGTATCCGTACCGTCCGTACCGGACACCGGTGTGCCGGCAAAAATGGTGAGTCCGAGTAACATAGATCACTCCCTCCGGTTCCTAATACTGGTCATTTTAGATTTTTCATCAAAACCAGTAAGACATTTATTGCATCACTAAAATGACTAATACATCCCTTTTACTTTATAATAAATTTCTCTTTCTTTTTAATTACCAACTTACGACTTTATATCTTTCCTAATTAATATAAGGGTAAATTAGGGAAAAATTGTTGAAATTTGCATTGATATTTTAAAATGATAAGTAAATGGAACCCATGTAAAAAGTTTAAAATAACTAGTATTAGGAGCCAGAGGGAGTATCTTATAAGTCATATGTATTGTGTGCACTCTAAATTTTGCCAAACATTTAACTAGTTGTTGTTATGATGAAATCTTCTTATCCTTGAAGCAAGGCTGGCCGTCATTAAATGCTTTTCTGTTATCTTATTTTCGGGTATCCACAGGATAGTTTCTTGGCTAGTTTCTTGCTAGGATGGGGAATCACAATTGGTGCGGGATTGGCCTCATACCCCATCGACACGGTTCGTAGAAGAATGATGATGACATCAGGAGAAGCTGTGAAGTACAATAGTTCATTGGATGCATTCAAACAGATAGTGAAGAATGAAGGCGCTAAATCGCTCTTCAAGGGTGCTGGTGCCAACATCCTCCGTGCTGTGGCCGGTGCTGGTGTGCTTGCCGGATATGACAAACTTCAGCTCATTGTCTTCGGTAAGAAATATGGCTCCGGTGGTGGCTAATTTATGTACTTTCGGGGGATTGAATGGCGATGATGATGATGAAAGATCGATGCTTGTCTAGGTTTATTTTCCGAGTTTGAATAATTTGCGAAGAACCTTAGAACAGTCCCGGTGTGTAAGGAAAATTATGTATGAAACAAATAGTCTTGTATTGAACACTTTTCAATTTTGAGTGTTTTTGGAGAAGATTTGGATGTTTCATTTGTTGACTCACTTGAAAGTATATTTTGTTCTTCTTTTCAATTGGCTTTTGCGTTTCCATTTCATTTGAATTGAACTGAATTTTTTCAGTGTAAATTTATAATTACACATAGTTGAATTTAGCTAAGTTGAATTTTTCAGTCTTGTATTTAACTAAAATAAATTTGTTTAATGAGAACACAAGATGACTAATTTTATCAATGTCATCATTCAACTCAAATTCTTCTTTTTTATTATTTGACAAACTCTTTTAATTAATATAACAATATCAGGTTAAATTAAGAAAAAAAAGATGAAAATTACAGTAATAATAAATATTAATCTAAATGATAAAAAGAAGATTCAAATAAAAAAGATCAATAAAAAGGAATGGAGGGAGTAATAATAATTAATAATAATGTAATTTGATTTTATATACATTTGTTAACTATGTATTGTTTGCTTCGGAGACTAAAATTTACTATTATACTCGTTTATCTTTCTCATTTGGAATCAAAGCAAAATGCATCATTAACATTTGTAAGAATGTTGAAGGAAATTTTTTAAGTGCGTGTTCTATAGAAGTGAGTTTTAAACAATTACTACAATATAAAATATTGAGTTCACAATTATCAAGCCAGAAGTTAATATCAAACATGGTTAGAAAGTATATTTTAAACTCAATCCAAGAACTGTCATTAACGCAAAATTTTTTTGTTGGCTTCATCCTATTAATTAAATTTAGTTTGACATCAAAAAAGAAAATATTAGTCATGGAATCCATGATGAATTGAGTGCTGTTATTTTTGAAATGTTATTACATTATAAGTGTAACATTGACACATGTTTTATTTCTTAAAATTGAAGTAACAATTGGTTGTTGTTCCTGTGAGTGAGTTGAAGTTGTCTTTCTCTAGTTCCACTTCAAACTAACTGTGAAAACTACTCAATGTAATTAATGGAAGGAGATAAGTCATTTTAATGCGCATTATCTTCTCTTAATCACATTTTAATAAACTAATTTAACATTAATCCTTTGGACCAGTTCTTATATGTAAACATCTTCACCAATTCTTTGTCTGCTACTTAACTTATCATCTGCCATGGAAGCTGCTAAGAATGTGACATTTATGTTTTGCTGTTTTTCAAAGTGTTTCGATGACTTAACCGATGCCCGAGTTAGAACCCAAGTCTCGCGATGAGATTTTTTAGCTCACCAATCAATCCATCTTTTGATGAATTGGTTCTTACTTGTCGACTTGAATAATTATTTGTATTCCTTTCCAGTAGAAAAATTAGTTTCTTTTTTTTTTCCTTTACTGAGCTTGAGCAAATATGATTCAAAGAAGGCCCCTTAACTTCGTCTTAACTGCCAAATTACACCTAAAATTTTAAAAGTTCCAAATAGTCTCAATGAGCTTGCAAAAAATGAATCAGTTTGTACCTTCAATGTCATGTGTCGTTTCAAATTGTAATGTGTATTGAATTGATGTTTTTCAAAACAATGCTTTTAAGGTTACGTCTAACATTTAACCATCAATATGATGAGCCGTTGAATATTCACTTTCAAGTAAAAAATCAGCTTTCTTTTTCATTGAATGTGGCCAAATATGATTCAAAGGAAGAATACTTAGGAAAAAAACGTTCCATCTACTGGCATAAAATCATTTTAAATTCCTCTACCGATCCATCTAGTCAAAGGCGGGTCGGCATGCACTGTACCAGTTCCTACCGTAAATTTTTCCAGTCACCGACCGATAAATCTCTTGAAAATATTTTCGAAATACATCATTACAACCGCCAAAAATTTGGTGTATTTTTTCAAAATGAATTTCACCTCGCACCTAAATTATGAAATTTTGGCACCGCCACTACATTTGGTGATTCATCTATTTATTTTTTTTAAAAAAAAAACTTACATGCTATTGCGCTTATATTAAATGGAAAGAAAAACTTCATCTCACCTCAGATGTGAATTGAACTTGAGATATCTAGAGGTAAAAACTTCAATCTTAACCACTAGGCTAGAACATTAATCACAGATTATCTTTATATACTTGAATCATCAATTGTCAACGAAATATGATCACATGCTTTTCATGATTTAAATTCAGTTCAGTTCAGCGTGGTTTCAAATTTTCATTGAAATCAGCTGAGTTGAAAAGAAAATATATTGATTGGTTGAAAATTCACTTTCAAAGTAAGAAATCAACGGTTTCTTTTTTCTTCCTTGAACATGAGCAATTATGATTCAAAGTAAGAATATTGCATTTCATATCTTGCTCAAGAAAAAAAAAATGTTCCCTTATTTAAGCAAGCATTACTCCTCATCTTACAACCTTGAACTCCATTAAGAAAACACAATGGCTTCATTTTTGCAAACTCAAACCATATTAATACTCTTTCTATTTCACCTCTCTTGCTTGTTCAACAACATAGCCGCCGATCACCACCACGTCCACTCGACAAATCATCACCACCGTCCACGCTCTCATCCCCCCGCTTCAAACCCGAGGCTCCACCGAGCTTACATTGCCCTTCAAGCGTGGAAACGCGTCATTTACTCCGACCCGCGCAAATTCACGACCAACTGGGCCGGCCCAAACGTATGCGAATACTATGGCGTCTATTGCACTAGCGCTCCCGACGATCCTGCCATAAAAGTCGTTGCGGGAATAGACCTGAATTTCGGTGACATCGCCGGCTTCATCCCGAACGAATTCGGCCTCCTGACCGATCTGGCGCTGCTCCATTTGAATAGCAACCGCTTTTGCGGCATTCTCCCGCAAACCCTAGCCAACCTGACGCTCCTCTTCGAGCTCGATCTTAGTAACAACCGATTCGTCGGCCGTTTTCCTTCCGTCGTGCTCTCCCTTCCCGAGCTAAAATACCTTGACCTCCGTTACAACGAGTTTGAGGGCCCCACTCCTCCCGAACTCTACGAAAGCCAACTCGATGCAATTCTCATCAATAACAACCGGTTTACGAGTGCGATTCCCTCGTTCAAAGGTCGAAGCTCGGCTTCGGTTTTGGTCATAGCGAACAACAAGTTCGGTGGCTGCCTGCCTCCGAGTATAGCGAACTTCGCCGATAGCTTGGAGGAGTTGCTGCTTATAAACACGAGTCTGAAAGGTTGTTTGCCTCCGGAAATCGGGTATCTATACAAGCTAAGGTTGTTGGATGTTAGCGATAACAACATAGTGGGTCCCATTCCTTATAGTGTGGCGGGATTAGAGCACCTCGAGAGGCTTAACTTGGCGAACAACATGATGAGCGGGATTGTTCCGGGAGGAGTTTGCGTGCTTCCGAGTTTGTCGAACTTTACGTTTTCGTACAACTACTTTTGCGAGGAAGATGGGGTGTGCGCGAATTTTACATCGAGGAAAGGTGGCGTGTTTGATGATAGAGGCAACTGTTTGCTAGATAAGCCGAATCAGAGGAGCAAGGAGGAATGTGATCGGGTGCTTCAGCACCCGGTTGACTGCTACGAGGATCACTGTATTGCCGGTGGAGTTGCGCCTTCTATGGCTCCGAGCATAGCATCGACTCCGGAGTTGGCGCCTTCTATGGCTCCGATTACAACGTGATTAGCCTCGACAACTTGGTCAAGTTGAAGTCAGAATAATAAGTTTCAATCTTGAATTCTCTTTGAATGTACAAGTGATCTTTGTGTATATGGTTTTATGCAGATACAGTGTATTGATTGTAGGTCAAATGCATGATTGGTCCTTGGACTTGGCTCAAATAGTTTATTACCATCCTGAACTTTGAAAGTGTCCTCGATATCCTCTTTGACCTGCAAAAATACACCGGTTTGCTTCTGAATGCCAAGTGTACATCTGATTGAAAAATGATATCTTTGAAAAGTCAAGACAGCCAGAAGCTGACATGTGACGTTTAGGGGAAAACTGATACATTTCTGTAAGTTGAGAGGGGTAACGGAGATCTTTTCAAAGGTCTTGGGCCAGTAGGCTATTTTGGCCAAACTCAGGGGCTAATGATGTATTTGACCTCGATTTTAAAAATAATTAATAGAAATTGGCTTTGTTTGTAATTTCAAATTTCAATTCAACTGCCTAGAATTTGCCATGTTTGCAGTTTAAACATTTTAAACATTTTATCTTATATGTTGTGTACAACTGCGATTTTTGAATTCGCTTCCAATGGCTAATTGTCCGTTACAAATAGCATATGCTTACTAAGAACTAGACCTGTTCATCGAGCGGGCCGGGCTTGGCTTAGCGGGCTTTTCACAAAAAAAGGTTAACCCAAACCCGTATTTTAGAACTTCGGGCTCGGGCCGAGTTAACAAGATCATTCCTAAGCCCAGCCCAAGCCCATAAATTTTTTTTTGTTATAATATTTTTTATTAAATTAATAGAAAAAATATAAAAAATGTCAAAATATGTTTAAATTTTAAATATAATTGCATTGTGTACTGAAAATCTTTAACATTTAGTAACATGTATAGTAATCAAATATAAAAATTTAATAGGATAAATTATAAAATCTTAAAATAATTATAAATTTAATGTATAAATATATACTAAATAGATACAGTTATTCATCGGGCTAGGCTCGGGCCGAGCTCGGGTAGTTATATAAAAACCAAGCCCGACCCATAAATCTTCGGACTTTGACGGGTTCGGGCCGGACTTTTCTAAAAAATGAATATCCAAGCCTGGCTCATTGAAGCGGGCTCGGGCCGGGCGGGGCCGGTAACCGGCCCACGAACAGGTCTACTAAGAACAGGCTAATGTATTTGCAAAAAGATAGTAAAATGGAGAGAGAAGAGCAGAACAGAAAATAATTTTCATTGTCAGAAGCTAACATTAACAATATACATTGTACAATTAATACAAAAGACGTCAAATACAAATTGGTTACACAACAAGGGAAAGTATTTCATTTTGTTTAAGCCTCGTATGTCATTTATCTTCTGAAGGTGCTCCCAAGCAAATATGGGTTCTTTTCCCAGCCTGAAACGAAAACAAGTGCCAGAATTGAGACCACAACATTATAGAGAGAAGAATTATAATGCATGTCTGTAACAAAAAAAGCGCATTATAGATATATTGCTGGAAACTCGATAAAACAACGTTTCATGAATCAAATTTGACATTTTTTTTTTCTAACTTTCACCAGTTTTAAACTCTCTTTACAAAAGGAGGATGGCATGTAGAAAAATGGAAAAAGAAGAAAAAAGCGAGAGGATGCTCCTTATTTAAAAAGGCGAGTGCCTTGTGTGCATTTTTCAGCTGCGCCTTTGAGCCTAGGTGCACGAGGCACGCGCTTTTGACTACTATGGCGATGACAATTCAATTTGACCAGGAAAACACTATGAAGTTTATATTAGTAAATCAAGGCAACCCCAATTGAAGAATGTTGCAAGAAACTCAAACAGAAAAGAAGTGGTTACCATGATTAATGGTCGGGTATTATCGATTAATCCTAAGTATAAAAACAAAAGCAGAATGGTCTTTCTAAGCTGGTGGAAGTGGGCGCCGGCACGTCGGACATTCCATTTTGATATCCATCCATCTTTGTAAGCAACCCGAATGAAAAAAATGATCACAAGGAGTCACCTGTCACAAAAATCACAGATCAAAATAAGAAAATCGATAAACAAATTAACATAAACGAAAATAACCAAAATAAGACAAAGGAAACCTTGAAGGCATACCATGCAATCACTAGAACGTGGAGAGAGATCAATTGCAGTCATGCAAATGACACAGTCTATCGAATGTGATGTGTTCTGATCAAATCTTCTAAAGTAGCAATATTTCTCCGGTAAAATCTGTCAAAAACTCGAGTTTCAACTACAAATCAAAGGGTACAAAAGCAAGTAATATTGAGAAAAAAAGATTGTCTGACCTGCTTTGGTATGAACCATCGAGACCCGAAAAAGTGTTGCAGTAGAAGAATTGAAGCTTGCAGTCCAACGAACACACTCAAACAAATGCACCAGGTTTTATCAGGCTCGATGCGCATGAAATTGTTAGGGCATCCAAATATGTATAATGGAATTGCTAGCCGAGTAACACTTATTCCTAAGATATAATAAGGGTGCAATGGTTTTCTCGAATCACGAATAACATTAGTGATTATTTGAGGTATCCAGAAGGAATACATTAGGAGTAGAATAGGTCGAAGAAAATTGTGGAATTCGTACATGACTAAAATACCTCCCAAAAGAATTCCATCTGAATATAGTTAAAAAAGTATCCTTAATCAGCCCCCACAACAGGACATAAAGTTATGTGCTTTACGATAAAAAAAAATTGTATTTCCATATTTTTGAGAAGGGGCAATATTGAAATTGTTACTTACAGAAACGACTGTACAAAACTGAGAGCTCACGCCTCATTGTTTCCAAACCTTCACCACTATTCATAGGCCTGCTTGCTTTCCATATAGCAAGGAGATATCTCATCTCGAAAATCGAGAAGACAACGAACTTGAAAAATGCAGCTGTTGCAAAAGCGTTAAACAGAGATTCTGCATAAAATAAAATAAACGAAAGTGAGCAAAATATATGGATGCATCTTTGCTGCAACGATGTAATTGTTGAACATTGGCAGGAAAGCAAAAAAAAAAAAAAAACAGCAATAGATAATTCCGATAACTTAATCACATGGCGTATCATACAAAAATTTTAAAACATTATAGGACGAACTCAAGCAAAATGCAACTGAGATGGAACTTATAATGCCAAGATTACCAACTAATATTCCTGCCGTCAGATGTAAGAGGCAAAGATAAGCATCCATGATAGCTTGCTGCCCAATCATCAAAACTGAAACTTTTGCAGCTCCCTGCATTACGAAAATAAGTATTGTTATAACTTAATTTGCAACCATATGAACATAAACATCTTGGACATAAAAATTTCACTATTGTGCGGTAAGAGCACATAAGAAATGATGGCTGTAAATGGACTATATATTTCAGTCTGAACATGATGTTTCTCCGAAATTTGATAGGATATGGTAAGAAAGTTTGTTCTGGTTGGCATTTAAAGATATTATCATGACACACTATCAAATTTGGTTGGAAAATATTTGAACTTTTAATGAGTCCCTTGTATAATATATTTGGTTGGCTTTCCTATAATACTTACACTAAATGAACTTCGTATATCCAAATTTCATATATTGAGGACAACACACAAATGGCAAGAGATTCCACCATATGCTTGAGCTTTGTCAGATTGGATTAGAGTATATCTAAATCGAGCCTAAGTTCAACCTGTTAAAAACCCTAAATGAAGCCACGCATTTTTAATTGCTAATAATTAGACGATGAAAATCTTACCGACTGAGTGCTACTATGTTCCATTTGGCGAATCAACAAAAGAACTTGAAGGAATGAGATCTGTTACAAACATGTGAAGGAACTTATCCAGAAATAGCTGATCAAAAGTTAAGCATTAACCCCAGTTAAGATTATGATAAATCAAGGATACAAAAGTAACCATCAAGGTATAGTTCACTGCTTTGTTATAGTAAACTTCAATATTGACAGAAGTAGCATTTAAAAGCAAAGGAGAGAAGCATTCCCCATCGTCATCCACAGAAGGGCTCTGCATCAATCCTTCAATGTGAAATCGATCATGATCTCCATCTACATAAATATATGCAAACACAACGACACACAGTTCAAGAGACTAAAGGATACAAGTATTACATGCTTGTGCACATCCATTGTGAAAAAGAAAAAAAAGTTCAATAAGAATTTCATAATTACGGTGAGAAATTTTCATTACCATTTTGGTTTGACAAGACATGTGTAATTTGTGCTGCAATTTCAATGTTGCAGTGTTTCTCCATCTCATAAATTGGTGCTGCAACAAGACGGAATAAAATAAACAGATTTGTAGTGTTAACTTGAAATCTAATCTAATTTGAGTTATTGAAAAGTACAATTTTTTCTTCTCCAGATTTTATCTCGCGGAGATTCTTGGAAAACTTGAGATGAGAAAACTCCGAGCTGGAATAAAAAGAGAAGCAATCTTAGATTTCTAATCAAAATCTGTTGTACCATGTGATGCATGAACTGAGTGTAAAGAAATTACCAAATGATATGGATTAGATAAAATATATTCATCATCCTGACTCATCTCTGCCTCCTTCCCACTAGCATAGAACATTCAAAGTAGAACATTAGCATTCAAAAAAACTAATAAATGAAGTCTAAAGACATATCAACATAATCCAAGCATATAGCGAAGAGCAAAGCTACGAGAATCGTATACTTATAAAAAAATGTTGTGCATAACAGTGAGGGCAGGAAACAGCATAATTATGCAAGCTCAAACAGATTTACAAGCTTCAACTAAATTCAGCAATGCCTATACAGATCCATTATTTGATGAATAAAAGGACTCAGCCAACATTTCACAATGAAAATGTACTATGAGATGCATTTGGAAGAACAACTGCAAATGTTTACATTAAAGAGATTCACCTGCTAGCTACCATTCGAAGTTGTCTAAAAGGCCATATATATACACCTTCCACCCTGATTTGGGAGCCACCAACATTGCGCGCATTGTCAAAAACATCATGGAAAATAATGACACCCTGTTTCAACACCATGAAAAGACACGTTTCTTCTTTCAGTGAAGATATTATATTCTACCACGGAGAACTAAATGAAAGCATGTGCATGACAAAGTACAAGAGGTGTATATATTGATGTAAATAAATCTATATTTGTTGTAAAAATGATGCAAAGAATATTCTCAAAAATTAAACTAATAAGAAGATAATTAATTTATTCTTTTTTCTATGCAACGTGTTGCTTGTAAGTTGGACATGTATGATCTTCTCAAAAGTCTATTACACTCAACTCAAATGTGCAGTGCAGGCTTAGAGGTCAATCAATCATATATTATCAACTTTTCCATGAATTTCAAGGTAGAATCATAAATTATCACCTTTTCCATGAATTTCAAGTTAGTGGGAGTTCAGGGAGATTTAAATTAAAATGTGGAAAAGAGAGATACCAAAATGAAAACATTACTCACCTGGACATAATGAACACCAGTAATTTTGGTTGGTGAGCTGACCAATTCAATGACAGATTCTCCACTGGATTTCCTGAAATCTGGAAACCTGGAGGAAGTATTTGCTGAATCTAGAAATTTCCAATTCCCTGCAACTCAGAAGGTACAGAACATATGTGATAAAAGAGACTACAACATATTATCTAATTGACAATTTAAAAATAAAACGCACATAACTCACTTAAGTAACTGAGCCTTAGGTCTTGAATCTGAGCCTAGCTGGGGAAGCTAACAAAAAATACTAGGGAATTAAACTAGAAATTCTAGGCAGTTGACTTTTACAAGGATCTTATACCATAATAGACTTCAGCAAGCTCAGAGAACTTTAAGACCTCAAACACTTCATTCTTTAGTTAACAATACACCTTTTACCAAAATGATACGAGCTTTTTAACTGGTTTTCCTATAAACCAGAGAAGCAGTTTTCCATTTTTAAAGTCCAGCTATGCAGACCTCTTGACTGATAATTTCAGGTTACATAGCTGATAGCCCACAAACCAATATTTCAAATCATAACCCAAAACTACAGGTTCTGTAGTGTATATGCACCCTTTTCTTTGTTAACTTAGTTTAAATCTATCCATTTGAACAGATATAGGGCACGCATGTCAGTTACTTTTTCTTCCCTGGTCATCCATCCTTGGTCTAACCCATTTAATCTTCCAAATCAATGCATTTTCAAAACAAAATTGCACCAAAAATATCGAATTAACCACATGCAACTAATCAAGACAGAGGCCAAAAATTCCATCCTTTTCCCCATCCACTCCATGGAGTTGGGTGGAACTAGAAATTTGCATATTCAGCAATTAACAGTGGAATCTTCACATCATTGTCAAAAGAAGTTCATTTCCAATAACATAGATATGGGAAAAGAATCATGCTATTCGAAGACAAGTACATGAGTCACAAACCTCGATAAGTTCCTGTTATGTTCCATACCGAAAATGGACCCAAGTCACTTTCATCTTTCCTAATATACAGCCACTGCAAGAAGCAATATCAATAATCAAAACATTAGGGTTCAATAATGATGCAATTTTCCTCATAAACACAATGCCTATCTCTTTTCCACCGAGACAAAAACTGCAATTTCAAATTCAAATCTTCCATTTAACTTAAGGTCAGCAAAGTTGATGAACACACATTTGATTGATACGAACAGAACAAAGAACCACAAATCTTGACAGCGAAAGGACTATTCTAATTTGAAGAATATATCTTGAGCAAAAAGATTACAAAGCTAGAGGGATCTTATAGAGGAAATGAAAAAACTTCAGTGTGATGGGCTACTTAAAGATGTTGGATTTCCCAAAGCAAAAAAGTGTAAGAAAATTAAGAAAGCAAATTTTCTAAAAAAAAATCATGATTCAGATAATGGCCGGCTGACATGAACAGAACAACAGGTGGATGAAAAAAACATTGCTGCATGGAATGACATACAAACTAGTATTTGCTCTATGGATCAAGAAACTGAAATTCTTGTCAAGTAATTAATTAATTCATTGTTATAGTAAAATTTAAAAGCATAAGGATTTCACTAATCAAAATTTCCTCACTTCAACTTATCTATTGTCATATGTTCATCTACTGGTCAAAGAAAACCAAAACAGTGATCAAATTCTAGTGTCACCAATTGGAGTACTCAATCAGTCATCTGACTCTAAGATGGAGAAGAAGAAAGGATTCAGTCAATATTTTTCTCCCTTCTCTGGACTGGGAATTTGATAGAAATGGAGCACCTTTCTAACTTTATCTGTCAGAGAAAAGAAATGGAAATATGCGAATGAAATATGCGCTGCATTTTTCTCTCTTTGCCCTTCATTTGACTCCATATTTAGAAGTAAAATAACCAGAGTTTTTTGGTGGGAATGAAAAAAAAATTTAGCATGATTATGATTTGCAAGAAAACTCTTCAATTTATACAACATGCCATTTCCTCATCTTTTATGAGTCACTCCAGCAAAAAGTTGGTTAATATTCTAATGCCATCCTTTTATTTCTAACCTTTACCTCATCAATACTAACAGAGGTATAATCAAATTTCTACATTATATACGCATAGTTGCTACATTTGATCACTATTTTTTCTAATGATACATGAAGAAGCAATCAAGAACTTGAGATGTTTTTCCTTGCCAAAGTGCATCACAAAATTTATATAGGCAACACTTCAAAAACAGCATCTTTAAAACTCACTTCAATGGCATTTCCTTCTATCAATATATGTATATCCACTAGTTTAATAATCAAGCTGCAAGTTTGCTCTGTTGTTCAATCAAACTAGACATTTTACAATTCCATTAGCAAAATTAACTTCTCAAAAGTAGTAGTTTAAACCACTTCAGCACTCCTATTACATTCCCTTGGCAACAGTCATTAACAGGTCAACCCACTCCCTATTATACTTCAGTAATCTTACTGGACTGAAGTTGCCAATGTTGTCAGTCTCAAAGTCAGAGATAAACAAATTTAGTCAATCAATCAACATTTCCTAATCAAAGGTTAAAACTTTTATTAAAAAATTCTCATTATATCTAAATGTAATAAAAAAGTAAAATAAAAAGAAAGCATTTAGATTGCAACACTAACCTCATCACCCCATGACCGAGTCCCTTCCTTCAAAGGTCTGATACCATCCACAGGCCGCAGCACCGCAAACACAAACCATAACCCATAACCAATTCGTAAAATAAACCGTAATTGTCGCCCTCTTTCATTGAGATACAAAACCCCAAAATTCTCACTGCTAACCATGTCAACAAACCGCCCAACTTCAGCCAACCCCAAGCAGCACCAGCTAAAGATAAAATTCCAAAAAACAAGAAGAATAGCAGAAAGAAACCAACTCCCCCATTGATAGAGTAACTATAACGGGATTAAAGAAGAGGTTGCTTGAAGAGGAGTCAAACAAACAAATCGAAACAAACAACCAGAAGAGAAAGTGAGAGCTCAGCTAATTGATTAGGAGATTAATTAATGCAAGTGATCACCAAACCCAATACGGCCGCAATTGGGCGATTTTGGAATTAGAAAAATTACAGGTACAGAAAACTACCTACGAAGAGAGATTGAGATGGAGAAGAAGAGACGAATAATTGAAGTTAAATATGATTAGGGTCTACGGATATATGATTACGACTGAAGCCAGTAGATTTAGGCGCTGAAATGATTTTTTTTTTTACCTTTATTCTTCTAGTGGGAGGAGTTGATGAATGTTGACATGGCTGCGTCTTTCTCTCTCTACTGTTTGGTAAAATGGAAGTGAGAGAAAGTAGCTTGTGTTCTGTTGGCTAGATGGAAGAAGACGCCCGTACCGAAATTTGAACTAAATTGAAAAGTTACAGAATTTAACGATTTAGTTATAAATAATTAAGAGTTTAAGGTAATAAGTCAAAAATCATTCCATAATAAAGTGAATTCATTTTCATTTTCCCAATCAATTTTCTTTTCCGGGTTTTCGTCTCGCGATGAAAACATCGTAATTGATTGTTATTGATCTTCGTCGTTGCAGAAGTTGTGGATATACATACTCCGATAAACGATGAGATGGACCCGATTCGGCATTCGATGCGACGTTCTTCGATCTTGGATATACAGAAAAGGTAACACCGAATTCATTTCTGATTTACGTTTTCTATCAATATATGTGATTGTTGGAAAAGAATTCCCTAAATTTAGATAGATATGTGAAATAATACATTGAATTGAAACTAATGAATTAAATTAAATGTTGGCAACGAATTTAGTTAAATTTGATCCATTGAATTTAAATCTAGTATTCAACGAACATTTTATATAAAGATTTTTAAAAAAATTTAGACATATCATTTTTTATCACATATTCTCTTCAATTTCACATTTCTCTTTCTAATTTTTCTTTATAACTGATTTAGAATATAGTTAAATTATTTATGGATTATTCATTAAAAAAATGAAATTATTATGAAAGAAATGTAAGATATTTTTCAATTTCAAATTTATGTCTAATAACATTCTATTTGTTGATTGTCAATTAATTGATTATTCGTTATGCAAAAATACAGAACACTTATCTTCGATTACTTTATTAATTTTTGAGTTGTTTACTGTTAAAAATATTCCACATGTCCATTAGCGGGTCAATTGATCAAGGATTAAATAAGTTCAAGGATTTTTTTGTATTTTATTCTTCATAAATACTAAATATAACTTTTCCATTTTCCACTTCTATAGATATGAGTTTATGGAATGAAAAAGACGGATGAAAATTTTATGCTCATTTTCTCTCTCCTGGATTTTCTTCCTATGACAAAAAATTTTGCATTTCATCACTTATATGATCTTCAAATGTAGAAGTTGTGGGAATTAATTGAGATCTAACACATCATGACTCAAGAATGCGGCGTTATTTGATCTTGATCATGAAAAAATGTATATATTCGTATTTATATCTTTCTTTCCAATCGTATATCAATCATGTCAACCATTTCAAGTTCAATCATATGATACAAATTTAGTTGAAAGTCTGATTGATCATAAATAAATAACAATAAATGTATTAAACGTTTGTAGCACTAAATTAAATTACAAATCTCATTTATTTAAAATACTAATATCACAACAACTTTTATTTTTTTTAAGGAAATTCTTACTTTATTTGGAAATACCAATTAATTAGTGAATGGATTTCTGGTGGTGCTTGACTGATAGATATAGAATTATGATGTAAACGCAAACCTTCAATGAAAAAGCGGTGGATGAGACAAAATTTTAAAGAACTATTGCATGCCACTCTTAATCACCTTAATTAATGATGATGATGATGATGATGATGATGCCGTTTAGGACATGGTTTTCTGCTTGGCAACAACAAGTAAGAACCAGTTTTTCTTTATAAATCTTCTTAATTTACCCAGCTAGAAAAGAAAGGTAGAAATTTCTACGTAAAGTCGATGGTCGTTTTTATTATTAATCATATTTATCTTAAATGGTTAAAATATATATTTAATATTTGAAAAAGGTTTAATGTATCAATACGTACCTAAACTTATTTCATAAAATCTACTATCTCCCCGAATTTTCAAAGTGATCTCGTAATTACCTCACATTTAAGAAAATTGTTTCACTTTGTTCCTCAATGCCACGTGTCATCTTCTAATTGAAGAGAGAAAATCAAGAAAACTACATCTTTGAAAAATCAAACCAACAAGAAACTGACAAATAACGTTGAAAGAGTAAAGCAGTGCATCTTTTAAAAAGAATTACAGGGAATATTAAATTATTTGAGACAAGTTGAAATACTCAGAATAAATTAAACTTTAAGAAAAAAAAACTCACAAAACCATTGATGATGACCGTTGAGTCTCATGCATGTCGCAACGTGTAATAATATCTCTAACAATGTCAGGAAAAAGAAACAAGCCAGATTTATCTTCCTTGTTTCTTTCTCTAAAACGCCTAGTAACACATTAATTTTACCAATTATTACATGATTTCACATGTTAATCTTGCTTATTCTTACAACGGTAACTTTGACCACATCTCTCTATATATAAACCCATATTCAGCTTACTTGGTTATTCCAAAGCAGATTTTTTACATATCAATACATTTTCTTCATTTATTTGTGGGTAAAATTCATTTTATCGAGGAAATTTGTTAAACAAGTATGGGGATTGTAAGCATTGTTGATTATATTATGGTTTTGATCATAATGTTGTTTGTTGGAATATCTCATTGTTACTGTTACCAGTTTAATGTTGGAGGCAGAGATGGATGGGTTTTGAACCCTTCTGAGAATTACACTCTTTGGGCTCACAAAAACAGATTTCAAGTCAATGATACACTCTGTTTGTTTCTCTTTTCTCTCTTTTATATGTATTCTCATATGTAGTTTTTCATAT
>CATIWQ010011671.1:0-23856 GCA_949673415.1 Euphorbia schlechtendalii
TGGGACATTTATGATTATCAATCAATGGATACTCTACTCATATTATAGCACAATGTATAAATGCAGTAGATTATTGCCTTTATAATGTGACACTGCATGAACCAATGCCTTTAGAACTAGGGCACATCAACAATTCCAACAAGACCATGTATAACCATTTTCCCCATTTTCCATTCCCCAAACCCCATTTTACAGGATCTACTGTGTTTTTGCTCCAACCATATTCCTCATTTTACATTCCCCATTTCAGATTCCAATAAAGTAATAATATTTTATTATTATTATTATATTAATTTCTTTACATCAAATCTATTCCCAATAACCAAAAAAATATTAAACACATTAAATTAAATCAAAACTAAAAAAATATTAATATAATAACCATTCTCCAAAATGGATTCCGCATATTTAGGGAACTCCCTTTTGGGGATATACTATATGGGGAATGGTTGGACTTAACCATTCCCCATATTGATTCCCCATTTTGGGATTTCCCCTAAATGGGGAACCATTGAAGTTACCTTTAACACCCCAAACCTTGCCTCAACAATCGACTTGTACTACAATTTTGAATCAACCTAAAGAGTTGACTTTCTTCCAATTGTGGATCCTAATTATGTTGATAATAAGGTTATTTAATTACAATGACGAATGCAAAAAAAATTTGCGGTCTTGTCCATATACATTAGGGTAAATTTCAAAAACAAGCCATGTGATTTGACTATTTTACAAAAAATTCATTACGAATTTTTTCTTGGCAAAATGGTGTTTGTGGTTTCAGAAATTTGCAAATAAAGAAAAAGAAAATTGCATTGAAATAAGTAATGTTTCAAAAGGAATTTCAATAAATTTAATATCCCTGTAATTTAACCATATTATTTAAGAATTATTTTGTCGAAAATTGAGTAATTATTGAAGATTATTTATTCTATTATGATTTTTTAAAATTAGAAAAAATTGTATTTTTCAAAAAATTATAAAATTTATTACTAAAGTGTATTGTATTATTATTAACTATGCTGCAAAATTTCAGTTAAAAACAGATAAGATTACCTATTTTATAAAATAATTTTAAACTATTGTTTGAAACCAATACCCATTTACAAAAAAATTCCACAAGATCCTTTTTACAAATAATTAAACTATATGGCATAAAATTTAAGTGTACTTAGTATATTAAAATATTGATTCTGAAGATGATTTCATAAATAAAAATATGTATAAATATCCAACTAGTAATAATTATTAGATATTTGTTTAATAAATAACACATAGATGAATTTATTAAGATACGCACTATAAAGTTCTTTACCGGTGTCCAATAAATGATTTAGACGAAGTTCGTATTTATTTCAAGTACACATTGATACTATTTTAAAAAGGGTTAGGGTCGAAGGACCTCACGTCACAATGAGTGGCTTCGTCCCAAGTCCTATATGAAGAACAAATTTTTGGATTAATGTTAGGGACAGGAAGAAAAAAGTAAGGGTGACATCAGTCCCTTAGTGAAACGCCGCTTATAAATCATCATCCGGATGGAAACTTGGCCATAACACCATGGGGGACCTACCTTTCCCCACTCTAATCCCCCCCTAATTTTTATTAAATGTAAAACTAAAAAGTAACAATGTAACAATGAAGTGAAAATAAAACTAAGTGAACCAAAACACATTTCGACCACTTAAATCATAGAAAAATAAATCCCTACAAAAGTTGGGAACATCATTCCAACTATGTAGATTATCCGAAAGTCTTCTGAAAGCCGCTAACACATAAGCTATATTGTTCCCTTCCTAATAGATGTGCTTGACCATGAAATGACAGCCTTCCAAAGAATCTAAACATTTGCGCCAATCTTGTCTTAGACATCACGACACCCGCATTGTTCGAGAACGAAAAGTCTCAACAACATGACTAGAATCACTTTCAAACAAAGACGGTTCGAACCCTTTGAAATGGTGACTCCCACCGCATAAATTACAGCCCTCAACTCTGCAATAAAAGAAAAGGGTATACATAGGAAAAGAAAAACAAAACATGGCCTTACAATTATAATCCTGAAAAATCCCACCACACCCTGAAGTACAAGGAGATCTAGCTGAAGACGCATCGGTATTCACTTTAATCCAATTCATTGAGGAGGGATCCACTTGATAGGCATAAATTTTTAAGCCTCAGGACACCTATATAGCAGCTTGAGACTAGATAAAATGTTTTCTTCAATGGTAGAGTTCCTAACAAACCCCACACCAATGTTATCCGCTTAACGAATTATGGACCAAAGTTTCCATAGAGCTCCATGAATAGTGGTTGAACTCAGTCCAAACATCCGTTAATTCATAATCTTCATCTATCTCAATCTCATCAAAATTTTCTCCCAAACCCAACCATTTGATTAAATCCATCACAATGAACTTATATTCTTCTCCTCCATTTCTGAATTTCCTTTTCAAGAAATTCCCATCTTCAGCAACAGTAACCAAGAATTTGAGGACTTTTTGCAACTTTACCGATCTTTGACAACTTCGATCCTAAGCCAATTCCTTGCATTCCACACATCTTTTTGCACCTGTTTCACTCTTTTTGCATATAATTCAATCTTTAATCATTTCACTCCCAAGATTCACCTAGTTTCTGCACTTGCATAAAAAACAACTACATACGATGTGAAATCTTTTATATGAAGTATAAAATGACTCTAAACCACATCATTTTATGAGTAAAAATATAAAGATAATAAGTGTAATTAGACACTTATCACACCCCCACACTTAACTTTTGCCTTGTCCTCATAGTAAACACAACATAAGTGTATAAAATAGTAATTCAAGTTCATACCTCATTTGGCAAAGGACTATTGCAGTGAGTACCACATTCTCACATTGCCTAAGATTTAAGTAAAGTGTTCAAAATTTCCCACAAATTAGTAATGTGCAATTTATGTAGTCTAGTTGCATACCTTTGCTCTTAATGGAGGGCCAACAGAATTGTGTCTTCATATAAGCGTTATATGCTCACTCTAATATTTCCTTCTCTCAAGTGTAGTATAAAGTATAAAGGACAAAGGGAGCACACTTTGAAAAGATTGATCTCAAGGCATTTTAGGTAACCTAGGATGCAAAAACACTCTTAGTGATTGCATTTTATGCTCCATACCACTCCCCCCTTTTTTAGTGGTTGCATCTTATGCTCCATACCACTTTCTATCATTTTTTTTCTTTTAAGCATATGTTTTTTAAGTATAGATTTATACTTTGCACCCATTTTTCATGCTATACTACTTTTTCTTTTTTTTCACTCATTGAATGGTTGCAGTTTCTATTCTGTACCATTCCTCACCTTTTGCATAACTCATTGGTTATCCTCCATTTCTTTTGATTTTTTCTCTTAATACCCTCATCCTTTATTGATCACTTTCAAAGTATTATCACTATAATTTCCATACACTTTAAACTTGCTTAATACTTATAGGAAGTATTTGAGAATAACATATAAAACTCATAGTAAAAACACTACTAGATATTACTCCACTCAAAGCTTATCGATAGCAGTAAACTAAAACTATATAACTTATACTAATTCATGTTGCGTTGAAATATATATCGAAACTTACTTAGAATGTTGCTATTGAATGTTACTCATCACTCATCCTTGCTAAATGCTAAATGTTGTGCCAATCTATCAAAGCGCTCACACTCAACGTGCTCTCATACTCGAAATAAAAATTTTGTTCGAAATATGCACCAATATTGAATTTGTAATATCTAATACTCACAATAACCTTGGAACATATGTTAGTATAGTATAGGTATGGATAAAGTATAAACAAAATCAAGAAAATTTTTCATTCTTCAACTTTTTTAATTTTATTTGATTTTTTTTTATTTTCAGATTTAATACAATTGCCCCCCACATTAAAGAACACAATGTCCTCATTGTGAGAGACCTAACTAAAAATGAAAAATGAAACTAAACACACATAATTAGATGAAAATGAAAACAAAATTAAAAGAAAAAGAAATTTGAACCCGGTTAATTTCATTCTTCCGAGCTTGAATCTCGAGGACTCGGTGAGAAACCCATATTCTATTTCTTGAATTATGAACTCAACTTGTGGTTCAAAGAAATGTTGTATTTTGTGAGTTGACGAACATCTTATTGTATGGAAGCTATATCAAGGCATGCTTGATCGACATTTTTCACGAACTTCCCTCTCAATTTATCTTCATTAGCATGTGTACTCCCAGAGGCTTATCTTGTTTCACTACTTCTCTTGAGAAGTAGATTCTTTTATCGACCTTAACTTCCTAATCCTTACTCCATACGGTAAAAATGTATATTTCCCTTACTCTTCTTTAACTAATCCCGCTCTCTTCATGTAAACTCCTCCCATAAAGTTGAACTTCTCTCTAGGACTATATCAGTATGGAAGTTGGTTCTTCGCTCCCAAAATAATTTCGTAAATTGTATTTGTACCTCCAACTCTAGCCTTTTTATGTGTAGTAAGACTAGTGATGGATTCTAACATCTATATCGGAAACTTTGGTTTTAATTGTGAAACGGCGGATTCTAATATAACAAATATTTCATCGACACTTTGGTAGTCTCGTGTCGGAAGAAAACACTTTGAGAAATAAACTTGTGAAGGTAAAGAAGGTTGTTACTTCGAATGTTCTTGTTGGATGAGTTTTTGACATCGTATCGATCCAATCCCGTTAACTCAGTCCATACATTCGTTAGATCATAATCGTCCACTTTTTCAATCTCTTCATAGGTTTCTCCAAAACTAAACCACTTAATTAAATCCATTAAATTGAACTTATACTCGTCTCCTCCATTCCTAAATTTCCTTTTTAGAAAATTCCCATCCTCTATAACTGTTACCAAAAACTCGAGAACCTATTCCTCGGTAAACAGGAAATGCATGTTCAGAAAGCTTTTCAACCTAATTAGTGAAAAGTATTCCTCTACTTCTGCATGTATTCCAGCATCAATTGAAAAAGTAGGATCATAGAAGAGTGTACCTTAGAAATCAAAGTTCTTGATTTCAATATATCTTTCGACTTCTTCACCATAGATCGAAAGGGCATCCATACTTGGTTTATTGATTAACCAACTTATTCTTTCCCTTTGTTTCTGCTGATTTCTTTAGAGCCATTGAAATTTGATTCAAGAATTGAAAGAAAGGTTTGTGTTTTGATTTTGGGAAAAAAAGAGAAATTTTGCTTTACAAGAGATATAAGTTGTGTAAAAGAGTGATTGATTTGTTAAAATCAACTAGGAAAATAGTTATATATATATATAGGAAATAGGGTATGTTACTTTTTCAACGGATATATTTTCAATATAACCGTTTGAAAAAGAGCTGTTACAGCAATAACTGCTGTGAAATCGCATAGGTCACGATCGCGAAGGATCATCACGATCATGACTTTTACTTAGATAGAAATAAAATGTTTTGACAACTCCATTCACGATAAAATAAAACATTAGTCGCGAGCTTAAAATTTTTAAATCCAAAAAATTTTCACTTTTCTTTTATTTTAAAATAACACTAACTTGAAAACAAACACAAAAACAAAATAAAAATATACTAATATAAATTTTTTCGGAAAAGATAAGAGATTTATGTGTCAATGGAGTTTCCCAACCCCTTTTGTTTTTTCGCTTTCTGCTCTTAACAAATCATTCTATTTCTGATTCGAAAGACGCCATACTTTCTCCCAAACTATGCGTACTTGGCATGAACACTCTAGAAAGAAAACTCGATGAATAAGCAAGAAAAAATGTTAATGACAAAACATAAATACTTAAAACCAAAAATAAATAAATCTAATTGACACATAAATATAATTGCCCGTTCTCCGGTAATTTGATCTCTAGAAAGAACTTGCCTTCCCTGACAACAGCGCCAAAAACTTGTTAGCCACTTTTCTACTGATAATATAAAAGTTCTAAATATGAACAAGTGTTGTTAGTACCTCTTAACAAATAGAAAAATGATGATACTTGCAAGTATACAATTACGATGTAGTTTTAAAAGATATCGATCTCACAGGGAAAGAATTCGGTTCTGAGAATCAATTAGAGTTACGGAACAAAAGAAAATAAAATAAGTTAAGGTTTTGAATGGTAGACCGATGAACGGACAGACACATGAATAGATTAGAAAAATGCAAAGCATATAGATATTCCCTAAGAACAAGTATAGTAGAGTAAAATATGCAAAATGATCAAGAATGTTTTATGCACTAGATAACTTCAACCAACTCGGTTCTATACTCCCAAATCTCCGATAATTCACCGCAGAGCAAAATATTAAATGACTTTTCTAAAGGGTAAACGAATTATGACACTTATGAAAACCTGGACAACAATAATACTATGCTTAGTATGGGTCACTCTCACATAGCCATATTTAGCAAGTTACCACTCCAAAAATGTTGGCTCACTAAATAGCATTATAATCAAAGATCCAGTGATTATACACAATCTTGTTAACCCGAAACTACTCTCAAAGTCAACTTGAAAGCATATAACTTCATTAATATAAGAGACGCAAGACGAAATACTTGTTATGACATTTAGACATATCATAAACTTCGAATTAGAAAGTATAAGTAGAAAACAAAGTAAAGTTGTAAGGTATGCAAGTGAAAGCTAAAGTTGATCAAACCGTATCTACTCTTTAATGAGAGTTGTCAATTCCCGCAATTCCTGTGTTTACTTTGAATTCGGTCTCAACTCATACAGAACCTCCGCAAGGATGCCATTCATTATGAATATTGAATAAATGAATGTTGAAGAATAGAAACTTTTATTGATAAGTGCTTTGCAATTACACTTATACAATAATCGCTCGAATTTGTGGAGAAATCTAGTGATCGAAACAAGAATCGAATCACTTATACATTTTTCTCTCTAACACTTTGAACTTGGAGAAATCTATATAACTTTCACTCTCTATCTATCATGTATTCTGCCGATTATCACCTATTACTTCATAACACTACATGAAATGGTTGATTTGAACCTCTATATATAGAGTGTGAAAGGTTGCGTTTATCCAAATGAATAGTCATATCCATTGGTGAAGGGTTGCATCATCTTCATGTGATTGGATGCAAGATTTCATCCTTATCTTTAATGGATAGGTACCTTTTCATGATTACTGTTCTCCAAAAGGTGTCTTTTTGTTTGATAGTTGATAGCGGTTGATCGTTCTTATCCGGTGGTTGGAAGTTGAGATGAGTTGACTAAAAACCATCATGATTCGTGAGTGTGACATACATGTCACGTTCATGAATGTAGATTGGGAAACTTACTACTTGTGAAGAATGATAAGTCATGATCGTGGTAGATAGTCACGAACGTGATTTGTCTAATCGCTAATAGGAATTACTATCGTGACATGGTTGTGACTTATGCTTTTCTTCATGATTCTACTTTGCAACTTTACCGATCTTTGACAACTTCGATCCTAAGGCAATTCCTTGCATTCCACACATCTTTTTGCACCTTTTTTTTAACTCTTTTTGCATAGAATTCCATCTAATCATTTCACTCCCAAGATTCACCTACATATACACATCTGCACTTGCATAAAAAACAACTACATACAACGTGATATCTTTTATATGAAGTATAAAATGACTCTAAACCACATCATTTTATGAGTAAAAATATCAAGATAATAAGTGTAACTATACACTTATCAAAATACTATCAAAATATTCTCATCATTCAGAAATTCTAAATCAAGCATTCTAAGAAAATGGAAATCGATAAATCTATTTGTAATAGAGAGAATTAATCTTAGATTAACATTGTAAAAGGATTCAACGAGTTTTATAAGTTTAAATCCTTAGTTCGAAATTTCATATTCAAATCTAAGTGACACTTTAGGAATGGTACCTAAATTGTATTTGAGAGGTCGTTAGAAAGGAAGGTACGTTTTGTAATAATTTCTACACCCTATAAAGACTTCTCTGCCCAAGGAAGAAAAGAAATACTAGTGGATTAAAGCTCAGAAAGGGATTCAAGGATTGGAGGTAGGCTCAAGGATGAACTAGGATAAAATCTCAGGTGTTGAAGTTCTAACCTTTATCATCTTTCTTTACAGTGTCTTTCTCATTCATCATTCTCTCTATTTCATAAGTTAAGCTTGAAAAACCAATCCAAGCTGAGTAAATTACTCAACATAGATTAAAGATAAACTAAGTTAGCGAAGTTAAGTAGTTTATAGTTTTTAGACCTGCACTCAACATAGAGTTATTAAGCCATCACCTAAAAATTGAACTTGGAAAAGAATTTTATAAATCTTACAAAGAACCAATTAACTGCATTCACCCCCTCTACTGTGTTATTTAAGGTATCTCAGACCAACAAAAGTCGAGGTAATTAAAGTCCTTAAATCAATCATATCATTAATTCTTCTACTAAATAAAAATTGAATGCTCTGCCCAAGTCAATTTAAAAAAACATAACCAACAAAAAGATGTTCACGTGATTCATAACTAGCATGACATAAAAGATAAATCGAAATAATTGTGATGCCTTTCCACTGCAAAATGTCATGTGTACAAATATAATCCATGACCGCTTTCCAACACATGATCGAATGGGAAGGAGCAATAGTCAAATGCTTTATGGATTTTAGAATTAAGTTGATAATATGTTCCCACTACGAACCACTTATAATAAAGCTTTAACTCACCACTAGTTATCGTACACCAAACACAAAAATTCCCTATTTCTCCAATCTTTGTACAAGTACGTACCTCATTATTAACCGATTGACTAAGCTCCAAAGGTAAATTATTCCATCCCCCATTTCCTAAAAAATCTACCACATAACACACTAGTTTTATCTAGTTGCTTGGGTGAAACCCGCTTGCTCCGCCACCATCAGCTTGATCCAATTCGAGTTCTAAAAATTCAGATTAGTTTTCTTCCCAATAAACCATTTGATATTCATCCATAATGAATCATAAACATGGTGAATTGAAAACTCAATGCTCGAGTTAACCAACCATAATTGTACCACATCATTCTTGGTAAACCTTTTGTGAAGTAGAACAAATTAAAATTCCTTACTTGTAATTAGTTACCAAGAGAACTTCGCAAGAAGAGAATTATTTTAATCTTCAATCCTTTTCAGCCCAAGTCCACCCACATGCTTTGGCCTTGTACAAAAATCCCTTGGTGCAACTAGAAGTTCCCACTTCTCAATAGATACCGTACAAACAAAATTTCTAATTATGGTTTTTTCCAGGAGATTGATCAACACGGTAGGCCACTTATAGACCGGAAATAAGTGCAGTAAAGTACCATAAATTATACCTTCCACTAAAACAAATTCTTCCCGCCATTAACAAACAACTCCCCATCCATCCCATAAACTTATCCAAAGCTTTATGAAGAATATGTCTCAACTGATGCGATTTTAGGGCACCATAAAACAATAGAACTCCAAGATAAATGAATGGCAATTCACCATTTTTTATTCCAGTAACAGTCGCTAAATAGATAGCTCTAGAATCGGTCATCGAGGCACCAAAATAAACCCGAGATTTGTCCCATTTAACATGTTGACCTGAGACTGCAACATATTGTTCAAACAAGTCCCTTATCGCAGCTATATTCACCATGTTTGCTATCCCAAAAAAGCAAAATATCTTCGATATAGAGCATGTGCGAAGGAAATTGTGCATTTTTGTTAGTCCTTAGATGGCTTCTATACAACAACAAAGGGGGGTGAATGCAGTTCTTAGTTACTTTTTAAGTTTGTAAAAATTATTTAACCAATCTAATTTTTAGATGGGTGTTGAGTTATGCGAAGCTGAGTTGGGTCTAAAAACTTATAAACTGCTCAGCTTTGCTTGCATAGTTTATCTTCAATCTATGTTGAGTACTCTATTGAGAACGGATTGGTTTTTCAAGTAAAGAGATAAAAATAGAAAGAATGATAGATGATTTGAAAGCAATAAAGATAAGAGAATGAGGTTAGAACTTCAACACTTGATATTTTATCCTAGTTCGACCCCTAACCTACCTCCAGTCACCGAATTCATTTCCGAGCTTTAATCCCCTAGTGGTTTCATTCCTTCCTTAGGCGGAGAACCTTTACAACGGGTAGACACTATTACAGAAAGTACCTTTCCTTCTAACTACCACTCAACTTAGTTTAGGTACCCTTCCTAAACTGACACTCATATGAAAAAGATTGCGAACTGAATTCAACTTATAAAATGTTGAATCCTTTATAAGGTTAAATCTTAAGTGCTATTCTCTCTATTACAAATAGATTAAGACGATGAGTGTTTACTAATTGCTTGATTTGGAATATCTTGAAGCTGGGATTAATTTGAACAAAGTTTCAGCTCTTTTAAGAAATTCGAGGTAATTCACTAAGTTTGAACATTTGCTCTATTCTTTTATTAATAGTTAAAGCTCTTCGAACTAGCCGTTGCAAACTTATCATCGTGACAGTCCTTCAATTTCTCTTCTCTTCATATCTTTCAAATCTTCCCATTGGAGACAAATTCTAGGATGTTTAGAGATAGAGATTTCAAAAGTTGAAGCTGATAAAATTCCATTGTCAAAAACTCGTTTGTCTTCAAGAAATATATTTTTATAGAGAGGCGTGTAAGATGAAATGTGGTATTTTATCATTAGTTGACTTTTCGACATTTGCAGAGGCGCGTAGATACATTGAGAACGGTGCATGACAGAGGATTCCTTTTACCTTGGACTTTAGTGAGGAATCTCTAACATTCTGTACAGACACCTTTTGAAAGTGAGGACCACATGAATATCTTCTTTAATTTCAATGCTTTTTCTCCTGAAAAGCATTAAAGGATTATTCTGTTTCTCACAGATACTATTAATAGTACAAGTGTGAAATATTTCTCTAAGTGTCAATGCTTTTTAATTGATAAAAGCTAACTCAGCACAACTGAGTAATTATTGCCTGAACTATGTAATACTCAACTTAGCTTAGCCTTTCTTACTCTAAGCCATAACTTTGAGTTATTTTTCCTTAAACAAACTTAAGTAATCCTCATTAATTAAGATTATACTTAGTACTTAATTAATTTCACTAGCCTAGTCTATATGTTATTTCAAAAATGTTTAAGTACTATGGAGTACTATTAACTTGGGTTCAACAATCTCCCCCATTTTGTATAGATAACAAACTAGGTAGTAAAAGAGATTAATTGAATAAGTAGTTTATAGATAGTGAGATACATGATAAGTGATGTAAGACTCCCTTATGCTGAGTGACTTCCCTTAGTCGGCTTGAACTCCCTCATATTGAGTGAGTCTTCTTCAAGCAGCTCAGCTCCCCATACTTGGAGAATTTTTCATCATTTGGGGACTTTGTCTTACTTCAACTTTTTTTACTTTAAGGTTGGTCTCTTTTGCATGAGTTCTTTCATCAAGTATTCAACTAACACATTAGAAACACATATGCAAACAAATAAATTAAAGTTAATAAGATCTTAACTTAATAGGATAAAAACATGTAATTTTTATTGATAAAAAGCTTAGTTAGTACATAACATATGTTCTAAACTGAGTATTACAAACTAAGCTCTATTACAAGTACTATCTATAACTATACAACTACTAGGTACATGGCTTTTATTTGTGAGAAGAATTTGAAGAACTTCCGGTCTTGTCTTGATCAAAGGATGGCTTAGATTGATGTTGTTGAGGTGGATACTGAGGTCACCTTGGAAGAGAACCCTTGTTGAGATTAGCAATCCTGAGAGCATCTTCAGCTAACTTCTCCCCCTTTACTATCTATCCTTTCACAATTTGTTCCAAGAAAACATTAAAGGAGTATATAGCGGTTTGGAAGTCCTCCTACTTATTAATAATTTGAGGGGAAATCTCTTATTCCAACATCTACTTTCCCTTGGAAGTTAGAAAGTCTTGATTATTGAGATCACTGAAAAGAAGGTGGTGACATCTAGATAGGTTATTTAGTCAAATCCTTGGCATGCGAACTGTTGAAAACACTGCAGTAAGGCCCAAAAGTTTGATGTTGAGAGTGCAATCTTCAATTTTACTTTGATGTTAAGGATCTTTGGGCAGATTGAAGACATACACGTTGTAGTGTAGTATATGTCCTTAGCGTTTAGATGTCTAGTGGAGACCAGCATCACCACATTCTTTTGCAGATATTCCATCTTGGTCTTAATGACATTTATCTTGGAGTGGATAGTCATGCTAGTCTCTGGACAGAGGGATTTCATTGGAAGATTTGGAGTTGACAGCTTAGGTAATATCTTCCCCATGGCATCCAGCAGGAATTTCTAAGATCTTGAGATTTTGGCATTAGTGTTGTCATTGACCTCTTTGCAGACACCATCTATCTTTGAAGAGAGGAAGTCAATGTTCACCACTGGCTTGATGTCTACTTTGCACGAGATTTCATTGATGGTCCTCAGCACCTGATCCATTTTATCATCATGATTGAGCAGGAACTTGGACATGGTCTCCAAAACTTTCTCTATGCTATGGCCGATGTCCTTGGTAGTCTCCACTCATTTGAGTACTTGGTCAATTTAGCGATCGATGCTCCTATTGATCTTGGCTTACTCTTCACCGAATTTGTGGAGTTGTGTAACTTGAGTTTCGATATTAGATTTCAAGGAACTCAAATGCTCATTAGCAGTGTCTAAACTACCCTTTATCTTTCCTGCGATTGTGTTAGCAAGTGCACTAGACATGGGGATAGATGTAATTGCTGCCCCAAGTTAGGCTGTAGACTCTGACAATCTAGCTAAGATTATAACCATCTGATCCACCAAACTCTTCACACTTTCTTTGCGCTATGTGATTTCGAATCACATATAAATTGCCTTGAATCTTCTCAAAATCCTCAAAGTAGAGAGACTCAAACGGCAAGCTTTAATGTTCTTCAAACTCAGGTAGCTTAGCCTTGGGTTTGGAAGATAAGCCCATCAATTCTTGAGTCAGTAGTAAATTACTAACTACTCCATCCAACTTAGTGTCAATTTTGAGAGATGGGAATTTCTTCCTTGCTAAATCTCTAATCTAAGCAAAGATAGATGCATCAGCCATATCCTCTTGGACTAGCTTACTGATGGGTTCAGGTACTTCACTAGCTATAAAATTTGCCTCAGTACTTGGACCACTTACTTTTCCTTTCTAAGCGGAGTTCTCTACATTAGGAACTTCTCTAATTAGAGGGATTAGGGGGGTTGAGGCTTGGTTTGAAGAAGGGGTAGGTCTAGGAATTTATACATTTGAAGAAGAGATGGTTTTAGGCTTTACAGGGGAAGGTAATATTTGAGTTTGTTTTCGAGGAAGAGAAGAGGTAGAAGTTTGTGTTTGAGAATTATTTGGAGAAGTATGAGGAGAGAAAGAATCATGGATTTTGTGGGAGAAAAAGGGATATTTACTGGAGAGGATTGATTATTTACTGGAGAGGAAGGAATAATGACAAGAGAATTTACAGTTTTAGAAGGTGGAGGATTTATAGAAGCAGGTATTTCAATATCTACAAGAGTAGAAATTAAGGGATTTACTGGAGAAATAGGTTTAGAATTAACAGAAGAAAGGGGTAGCATTTAAAGGTACCACTTGGTTAGTTGTTTGACTCAAGGATGGGTGTTGGCCCTATAGATGACTTGTAAACAACCGTAAGGGGGGTGAATGAGAATCTTGCTTACTTTTAATAGTTTATGAAAATCGATTTCACCAAGTTTAGTTTTTATATGCGTGCTAAGTATGCGTGCTGAGTTGTGATATAAAAACTGAATAAATTGCTCAGCTTCGATGGCACATTTTATCTACAATCTACTAGTGAGTGCTTGACTTAGCAAGGATTGGTTTTTCATGTAAAAATAAATAACAGAGAGATGATGGATGAGCATAATGAAGTAAAATCAAAGAGCATAAGTTTAGAACTTTAACACCTGAATTTTTATCCTGGTTCAGCCCCAAGCCTACCTCCAATCCCCAGATACCTTTTCCGAGCTTTAATCCACTAGTTTTTGTTCCTCACTTAGGTGAAGAAGCCTTTACATCGGGTAGATACAATTTTACAAGAAGTACCTTCCTTCTTAACTACCACTTAACTCAGTTTGGGTACCCTTCCCAATGTGAAACTCAGATTTAATTGAAATGATTACAAATTGAATTCAACTTATAGAAACGTTGAATCCCTACAATGTTAAATCTAAGGGAATTTATCTCCATTACAAACAGATTTGGAATTGGTGTTTGCTGATTGCTTGAGTTTGGAATTTCTTGAAGCTGGGAGTAATTTCATAGAGTTTCAGCTCTAAAAGAAATTTAAGGTGATTCACCAAGTTTGAATGTCTGCTTCAGTCTTCTATTTATAGATAAAGCTCCGAGAAGTAGCCATTGCAAACTTTTCGAGGTCACTGATCTTCAATTTTTCTTCTCTTCATATCTTTTGAATCTTTCTGTTGGGGATAGATTCAGGACGTTTGGAGATAAGAACTTGAACGTTGAGGCATGATAAAATTTCGTTGACAAAATCTCATTTTATCTTCAAGCAATTCGGTTGAGAGATGCGCGCGATATTGCAATGTGGAAACTTCAGATTGAATGAATTGCTGATGTTGGCAGAGACGTGCAGAGACACTGGAACATGACACATGTCATATGATTCCTTTTGGTCTTTGACTTTAGTGAGGGAATCTCGACATTCCGTACTGTCACCTTTTATCTTGTGAAGAACCATTGGAAATCTTCCTTAGTTTTAGTGCAATTATTCCTGAAAAATATCTAAGGAATATTCAGTTTCTCACAAAATATGTTAATAGTGCATGTGTCACTTAGTGTCATAGAAAATAGCTTTTAATAGAAAGCTAACTCAGCACAACTGAGTTGTTTTACGTCTAAACTACATAGTACTCAGCACTCAGCTTTTCCTACTTTAAGCCGCAACTTAATTAATGACTCAGCAGAACTGAGTTATTTTCCCTTAAACAAACTCTAGTTAGTTTCATTAATTAAGAGTATACTTAGTACTCAATTTATTTCTCTAACGTAGATAGTTTTCTATTTCCAAAACCTTAAAGTACTGTGAGGTACTATTAACTTGGCTTCTACAATCTCCGCCATTTTTGATAGATAGCAAACCAGGTAGAAGAAAAAGTTAATTGAATAAATAGTTTAGAGATATCGAAGATACTTGAAAGTGATGTTAGACTCCCTTGTACTGAGTGACATTACTTAGACAACTTGAACTTCCCCATACTGAGTGAGTCTTCTTCAAGTAGCTTAGGTCCCCCATACTTAGAGGATTTCTCTTTCGTCTTACTTCAGCTTTGCTTCAAGGTTGGTCTCTTGTATGAGTTCATGCATAAGATATTCAGCACACAGCAGAAACATACATACAACATGTATATTAAATTAAGAAGATCTTAACTTGAGGAGGAAACTTGTAATTTTTATTAATATAAAATAAGACTTAGTCAGTACATTATTTATGTCCTGAACTAAGATTACAAATTGAAGCCCTATTACAAGTTTATGAAGAACAAAATACAAGGAATATTGCCTATACTACTTTTTGTGAATAGAAGAGGAAGAGCTAGCTGTATTGTCTTAGGTCTTTGGATGTTGTTGCCGAGGAGGCTTGTGATGGAATGGTTGCCTTGGAAGAGATCCCTTATTAAGAATCACCATTCGGAAAGCATCTTCAGCTACCTTCTCCCCCTTTGTTATTTAACATTGGACAAGTTGCTCAAGGCAGGTATTAAAGGCATCAAGGGCAGCCTTGAAGCTCTTTAGCTGACCAATTATCAGCGAGGATATCACTTGCTCTAATTGAGCTTTACCGTCAGTGGTAAGAAAATCCTGATCATTAAGTTCACTAAGAAGAAGATGATGACATCTGGAGAGGAGCGCTATCTGCTCAAAGCCCTGACACGTGAACTGTTGAAAACATTGAATAAGGCCTCAGAAGTCTGTTGCTGTCAATGCTATCTTCAGCCGTGCTTCAATGATAATAAAGTTGGGATTAATTGATGATATGCTTTTAGCAATATAATCAATGTCCTTCACATCCAGCTTTCCCATCTTCAGCAGAGTCTCAACTTTCTTATGCATGTCTTCCACTTTAGTCTTGATGACGTTCAGCTTAGTGTGGATTGTCATGCCAGTTTTAGGATGAAGCAATTCTATCAAAGGAAAACTTGAAGTCGGCATGTTTGGAAAAATCTTCCCCATGGCAGTCACAAGGAACTTCTACGAGGAGGAGACTTTCTCGGTCATATGATCATTGACCTCATGTTGGATGGTGTCTACTTTAGTGTGTAGAGCATCAAGATTCACAACAGGGGCTTTATCCATTTTTGAAGAGATATTCTTCAGTAGCTTGACCATATAATCCTACTTGTTATCATCTAGAAGCAAGAACTTAGATTGAGCTTCTACCAACTTCGCTATGTTGTGGCCAATATCCTTGGTTGCTTCCACCTACTTAAAGACATTCTCCATTTTATTATCGGTCAGTCTTTTTATTTTAGCCTGTTCCTCACCCAGTTTATAGACCTGTGTCAATTGAGTATCCATTTTGGTACCCAAAAGACTCAGCTACACAGTATCAGCATCCACACTACCCTTTATCTTTCCTGCAACAACGTTAGTCATCGCAATAGACATGGGGATAGAAGTGATTCATGCCCCAAGCTGGGCTGCAGAAACCGTTAAACTTGTAAGTATTAGGGCCATCTTAATAGCCAAAATTTTGGCACTCTCTTTTACCAAATGAGTTTGAATAGCCAACAAGCTACCCTGTATCCTCTCAAACTTTTCAAGTATTGAGATTCACTGGGCACACTTATGTGTTGTTCGAACTCAGGCGATTTTACATTGGGTCTAGAAGATAAGTCCATCAACTCATGAGCTAGTAGTACTTGGCTTACTGCTCCATCTAACTCAGTGGTAGTCTTGAGTGCAAGGAATTTCTTCCTAGCTAACTCTCTGATTTTCGCCAAGAATGATGCATCAGCCAAATCCTCATGGAGTGGCGGGTTCAATTGCTTCACGGGCTATAAAATTTACCTCAACATTCAGACCACTTGCTTTTCCCTACCTAGTATAGTTCTAAGCATTGGGAACTTCCCTAACTAGAGGGGTTAAGGGGGTAAGGATGGTTGTGAAGAAGAGGTTGGGGCAGAAGTATTGGAAGAAAGTTTGGAGAATTTTTTGTTGAGTGGAATAGAAGGTGTAATTTCTGCACAAGGAAGGGTATGAGTTTGATGTTGTACTGGAGAAGGGTGAGAATGACTCGGGGAAAATGAGTTATGGCTCTCTGTGGGTGAAGAAATATGGATAGGTGAGTTTGGTGTGTTGATAGGTGAAGAGGGAATTTGGATAGGAGAATTTACAGTGATTGGAGGAGGAGGAGAATTTATAGTTGGTTTTTCAGAATCTACAGGAGTAGAAACTGAGGGATTAAAAGGATTTATAGGAGAAGAAGTGGCTTTAGGATTTATAGAAGAAGAGGGGGTAGAAATTTTAGGAACCTCTTGGTTAGTTATTTGATCCAAAAAATGGGTAAGCTTGAGGTTTCTCATGCTGAGTTGAGGATTCCTCAACATGACTAAAAGTGGGTGTAGGGATGTTGGGTCCTTGAGAATCAGACTCCTCAGGAATAAGGGTAAGGGTTTGTTCGCCACTTTTCTACTGATAAGTTTAATCTAATATGGTTCCAAAATCTCATGAACTATTGGCTATCAACTACGCCAAAAAACTCATTCACATATAAAATGTAGGTGTTGTCAATACCCCTTACCACAGAGAAAAATGATGATAACTGCAAGTATACAGTTGCGATGTAGTTTTAAAAGTTATCGATCCCATGGGGAAGGACTAGCTCTAAAGATCAACAAGGGAAGTAGAATAAAAATAAAATAAAATAAAATAAAATAATGTAAAGTTTATGAAAGGAGGATTGTAATGATGGATGGATAGACAAATGCATGTAAGATTAGAAAAGATAAAAGTATATAGATATTCCCTACGAACAAGTATAGCAAAGAAATCATGCAAGGTCATAAAAAATATTACGTACACTAGATTAATTTAACATACTCAGTTCAAGACACTCAGAAATTCAATGATTCGTCGCAAAGCAACACATGAAATAACTTTTCTAAACCTAGCGCAAATGAGATAAGACTATTATATAAACCTAGACAATGCCAATACTATGCTTAGTACGGGTCGCTCTCACATAGCCATATTTAGCAAATTACCATTCCAAAAATGTTGGCTCACTAAACAGCTTTATATCACAGATCCAGTGATTATACACGATATTGTTAACCCCGAAACTACTCTTAAAATTAACGCCAACGCATATAACTTGATTAACATAAAAGACTTAGCACGAAATACACATTATAACACATAGACGTATCATAACCTTCGAAATAGAAAGTATAAGTAGAAAGCAAAGCAAAGTTGTAAGGTATGCAAGTGAAAGCTAAAGTTGATCAAACCGTATCCACTCTTTAATGGGAGTCGTCAATTCCCGCAATTCCTGCGTCTGCTTTGAATTCGGTCTTAGTCCGTACAGAACCTCCGCTAGGATGCTATTCTTTGTGAATATAAAACAAACGAATGTTGAAGAACGAAAACTTTTATTGATAAGTGATTTGCAAGTACACTTATACAACAATCGCTCGAATATGTAGAGAAATCTAGTGATCAAAACAAGGATTCGAATCACTTAAACATTTTCTCGCTAACACTTATGAACATAGCAAAAACTAAATAATTTCACTCTCTATCTACGCACACTATATCTCTCACTTTTTCTAATTCCAATGCCACGAAATTTGTGAGGTTTGGTGCTATATTTATAGAGTTTGAAGGGTTGCGTCTATCCAAATGAAGAGTTGTGTCCATTGGTGAAAGATTGCATCACTTCATTGTGATTGGTTGAGAAGCTTTAATCTTATCCACAATGGATAGGCATTTATTCATGATTAGTGGACTTTTGATAAGTGTCTTTTCATTGGTAGTTGATGGTGGTTGATCATTCTTATCTAGCAGTTGGTAGTTAAGAAGATTTGACCAAAAAAACTATCCAAGTCGCGATCGCGATATACAAGTCACTACCATGAATCTTTTTTTGACAATTTTCTACTTCTGAAGCGTATCAAGTCATGACCGCGAATTGTTATCACGATCGTGAATTGTGTTTTTCTTCAAAATTCTTCTTGTAACTTCACCGTTCTTCGACGACTTCGATCCTAAGCCAAATCTTTAAGTTCCACGCATCTTTTCATACCTTTTTCACTCTTTTTACATAGAATTCCACTTTAGATCATTTTACTCCCAAGATTTACCTAGTATCTGCATTTGCACCAAAAATAATTACATACCACATGAAATCTTTTATATGAAGTATAAAAATGACTTAAACTATAGTGTTTAGTGTGTAAAATTATATTGATAATAAGTATAACTATACACTTATCACTAACCAAAATAATTTTCTAATTAAATCCCAATTAATTAGGGATTGACTCCTAAATCTCCTAAACCATCTAAATCATTGAATTACTCTAAACCGTCTAAGTCAATAAATCTCCTAAACCGTCAAAATTGGATTCGTCAATGAGATTTTAACGTCTCCGTCTTCTTCAACATCAGTCGTCTTCTTCTACTTTAGATTCTACTTACAATAGCCTTTATAGGCATAATTTCCCCACTCCAACTATTCGCTTATTTTTCTATCTATTTCTCTTCACCTTCCTTTTTCAAGCCCATCATTACTTTGCAGGGATGCTCATCGCTTCTATTTGAGGTATTTTAGAATTTTTATTTATCATTTTTTTAGTTCTTATACTTTTCCCCTTTTTTCACTACAATTTGAGTTCTAATTATTTTTTCTATTTTTTTCTTTGTTTGTTACTTCAAAGATTTCTGAGTTCATCACTTTACTAAAAAAAATGTTGTTTATAGTGATTGTGGCATGTTTGTTCTACTCTGTATCGAATAGTTAATCGAAAATAGGCTAATCCCAATTAAGATTGATATCAAAGCCCACTAGAGAGGGTATGTCTTGAGCTTGTACTACCATGGCAAGCGAAAGGCAGATAAAAGGAACACAGTGATGTTGAATACCTTAGACCATTCAAACCATTAGTTGAAAACTGATTAGAGATGTGTCTCTGCAATTAGATAATGTGTTAACCAGTTTAAAACTTTACTTTTTGAACATCCATTGTACATTTTTTGATATAGTTGAACTATTAATGATTCTAATATAGTTATCTAATATTTATATTTTATTTTTACAATTGGTATATCTATTGTATGCAATTGTATATTTTTGTTGTAAAAATGTATACTTTTCGTTCACATGCAGAACACATACATTAGAAAAAATACAAAAATAGTAAGCACAAAAATTGTATACTTAATAGACAATTGGTATATTTTTACAATGGAAATTTATATTTATATTCCCAAAATACATATAAATTATAAAAAAAAAAGAGAAAGTGATTAAAGAAAATGGTAGATTTTTATGTGCTTGTAAATTTGAACATACAAATGGTATACATAATTGTATATATATTTTCTGTAAGAATGTATATTTATAATTCCCAAAGTACACATACATAATAAAAAAAATTAAGTGATTAAAGAAATTGTACATTTTCACATTCTCGGGTATATTTTTACATAAAAATATATGTTGTATATCTTCACTTGAATATCTTTGTTGGTCCTAAGTTGATATTTCCACTTGACTATCTTCACTCAATTAGTCTAGTTTCAGACTACGAAATAGAATGCTTCTAAAATTATCATAACCCGAATTTTTTGGAATTAGAACATCCTCAGCATTGTAATTGATGAATTCATTTGAATCATTGTGGTAAAGAAAAATAGCAATTGCATCCATTATTATAGTTTGTCAAAAAATTGATTGAACATGCCAAAAGTTAAGTTGTTGAAAATTGAAGGTCTAAAATGAAGTAATGGATTTACAGTGTGATAAAATTTTGAAATAGATGTTACTTACAATTGATAACTGAACTAAATATTGATAATGAAATCGTAAAGGAATGTCGAAACAATATATTTGAATTGAAAAAAAATGAAAATTGAATAGGTGTTGAGAAGAAATTGAATAAAAAAATAAAAGTTAAAAGATTTCAATTTCAAATGAGGAATAATGAAAACTCAAATGAAGAATAAAGAAAACAAATTTGAAAAGAAATTGAATAAGATAAAAAGACTACAAATAAAATTGAATAGAAATCTAAAATAACTGTAAATTAACTTAGAAACAGAATTCGATCTCACAAATCACGTTATTAATAATGATTAATATACAAGATATTAAGAGCTCGTTTGTAGACGGAATAGTTATTCCACGGAATAAGGAAAAAACGAATGGAAAAATGTAGAGTGTTTGCTCAGAGCTCGTTATCGGGATGAAATAAGTATTCCTAACTATCATACAACTCATAGAATAGCTATTCCTTGAGGAATAGCTATTCCATGAGTTGTTTGATAACTCAGGATAGCTATTCCATCTCGACGACGGACTTTAGGCAAACACTTCATCTTTTTATTTTCGTTTTTTTCCTATTCAAGGGAATAGCTATTCCTCTAATCAAACGATCCCTAAATGATTTAAAATGTGTGAAGTGATAAAAAATAAATTAATTTAATTTGATAAGACATTTATTAAATAATGAATTTGAAAGTGAAGTTCCAACAATTTTCCAATTTGAAATGACGAAATGAAGCCCGGTAGGACTTATCATCCGGGCAGCGCCTGACAAGAAACGGCGTCAATTCGCCTCAAGTAACGACAAAAGCTTTTTTTTTTTGGTCCAAAAGCATATTCCACCCTCTGATCCCATGTAGTAATAAAGCAACCTAACTACAATCATTTTAGGTCCTAGCTATCATTACGTGTGCCATCATCTAACGGCTCACACTTCTCGTTCTTTGAATATTCACCGCCGGACCTTTCTATACAATTTTCCCCTCACAGCTAAACCTACAGTCATCCTTAATCCCCGATCATTCCGATTAGCTAATTTTCCTCTCACATCAATTTTAATGGCGAACCCTAAAGTTTTCTTTGATATGTCCGTCGGCGGTCAACCAGCCGGCAGGATTGTGATGGAGCTCTTTGCCGATGTTGTTCCTCGCACCGCCGACAACTTCCGTGCTCTCTGCACCGGAGAGAAGGGGAACGGCAGCAGCGGCAAGCCTCTCCATTACAAAGGATCTTCCTTCCACCGTGTGATCCCTGGCTTTATGTGCCAAGGCGGTGATTTCACAGCCGGAAACGGCACCGGAGGAGAGTCGATATACGGTGAAAAGTTCGCCGATGAGAACTTCATTAAGAAGCACACAGGCCCTGGCATCCTTTCCATGGCCAATGCCGGTCCTGGAACCAACGGATCTCAGTTCTTCATCTGCACCGCAAAGACGCAGTGGCTTGACAGAAAACACGTGGTGTTCGGTCAGTTTGTTGAATGGATGTGGTGAAGGAGAAGGTCTGTTCCAGCTCTGGAAGGACCTCACAACCGGTTGTTATCGCCGACTGCGGTCAGCTTTAAGTGAGCACAAGATCATTTTATATCAGTTGCCGCCGATCCAGGCGATGACGGTGATTTCCGGTAGTGGATGTGTCTTTAGTGTAAACAACGTTTCGCTTTTTCTTATCGGTGTATGAGTTTGGAGATTTAGGTTGTTGCGAGTCTTTTAACTTTTATGTGTTAGCGGACTGCGGATTAAACAATTGCCATAAATAAGTTTAGGTGTTCTTTATAAATGAATGAATGAATGAATGAATGTGGCGTTGATTTGATGTGTATAAATGTTGTTTGATTGATGAAATTTGATGAATGACGGAAAGTTGAGAGATGACAGAAAACAGGGAGTGTCAGCGGTGTAAAGAGTAAGGGGGACATATCAATCCTTTATTTGTTTGTTTGTGGGCCTGTTATCTCCTTTGCTGAAAAACGTGTGAGTTGCTTCTTTCATTTTCTTTTTTCTTATTAGTTACTATAATTTTATTATACACTACAGCCTATAGGCAATAGACTGAGCGTACAATAATTTAAGATAATCCTGTTAATGGACGTGCGAATAAAATCTGATTTTTCGGAAATGACGATTTTTTAGTTGATCTACATCTTGACTGATCGTTCAGTTTATGAAGTATAAAAGATTCGTGAAGAGTTGAATTTCAAGGGATTAATTAAAAGTAATCAACTCTCATGACTTACCTTATTTTATACCTTATAATATATTTTCAAGTTAAAAAAAATAGTATGAAACATTTCATTGTTTAACTTTTGAATTAAAATATATGAGGGTTTTTAAGCAGTAAATTGAAATAGGCATGGCACGAGCCCGTTGATCTAAAATGATTTAAATGGGATGAATTTGGATAAGAAAATTTAATAAAGGTTCCAATCCGAACCCGTCATGGCCAAACTAATATATGAGATGAGTTTAGATTTAGTTTCAAACTCTGAATCCAACCTGCCCAGTCCGATAAAATAAACAAAATAAATGTATATATGTATTTGTTAAATAAAAAAATAAAGTTTATTGGCTTAATACATCTTGAACCCCCTGAACTTGTCCCTAAACTCCGTATTCCCCCCTGAACTTTGAAATGTTCTCAATGCCTCCCTGAACTTGTTTAAAAGTTCTCAATTTCCCCTTGAACTTATCCCTAAACTCCGGATCCCCCCCCTGAACTTTGAAATGTTCTCAATGCCCCCCTGAACTTGTCTAAAAGTTCTCAATTTCCCCTTGAACTTGTCTAAAAGTTTTCAATTTGGAAAG